>JAYMSL010001357.1:0-17550 GCA_036897195.1 Plantago coronopus
AAATTGTAGAAATCTATGCAACAAATCTGATGAAGAAGACTTCACTTCTTTTCACTTAAAAGAATAATTTAACTCCAACAGATTCGAGCCAACCTTGGATTCAAAAAAGTTGGTCTGGCTAACAAGTGTGTAAATTGACATGGAACCTAAAAATTATCAAAACCCAATAATACTAGTACATTATACATGCATATGTGTATAAACAAAGCCAGATAAGAAAGCATCACATTATTGAATACAACCACTAGCATTTGCACTTCAACCCCTATACTTTTGAGTGCCTCCATGGTTACCTCTGTACTTCATTACATACGTAAATCGCAAAACTATGAGTCTATGAGGTAGAAAACTCACTCTAAGTCTAAAAGACCCCGAGTAACTTGAACTAGTCATGCACTGATATGATAAGTACTACATGTGCCAATTATATTAAAGACACAAAATATAATAACTTAACATTTCAACTTTTTATCTTCCATTAATTTCAGGTAATGAGAAGAGCTAAAAAGCACATTCCCAAAATAACATAACAGATCTTGTTTTGGTTAGATTCTTTCCGATTAAACAAAATTAATTTCTTTTTACCTAAAAAGTAATTGTAATCTGTATTCCAAATCAAAAGCTATTAAAAAAAAAGAGTTGTTTAATGCTATACCACCAGTCCACCATGAGAGATGTCTAATGCTATACGCCTATACTGGCACAACAAAAGGTTGTTAGTCCCTAACGAGTTTAATAACAGAAGGATGGAAAAGATGCGAAAAGCCTGAGATTGCTCGTTTACAAAATGTGATTCGAAAGGACTACTCCGTATCACCGTATGTGCAATCGTTCGCTATAAATTAATACCAAGATAATTTGGTACCCTCAGCTCCATTAACAACGGCTTATATGAAGATTTGTTTGTGGCTCGAATTTAGTTGTAGATCGAATAAATCCATAGACACAAATAGTTCCTGCAAACTACAAAATGTCTAAAACTAGAGGTGTAAACTGCAAATTTCTTTATCACCAAAAAGAAAATAAAAAGGAAATTGATTGGTATTGGATTCATCAATAAAAATGATATATCTGTCACCTATCTGCCAGTTTGGAACATAATATTTTTTTCTTGTGCTTCATCAATGCTGCCAAGAAAACTTCTGGCAGCAGCATCCCATGACCATTCTCACAAAAATATTTAGTACTACTTCTAACTAAGATCTATACAAATCTCTACTTCCCACACTCTCCTCTCATTCAATCCAATCCCATTGGATTTGAACAATTTCACCCTCATTTTCTTGATTTTTCTGAGTCTCTAAGCATGATGCAAGACCAAATAGGCATCCCTGCTTGCTTCTCATCAGGTGAGAAGCTCACTGATGATCCAGCAGCAGTAACAAAATCAGGCCAGAATGTGTTCATGTCCGTATACCGGACCAAAATCGCTGATCAATGCCGGTTTATAACAGTCACATGGTGCAAGAACTTGTTGCTCCATGGCCTGTCTGTATCAGTTGAAGGCCCTGAAGGTGAAAGGCAGTACATTTGCAAAGTTGAGCTTAAGCCCTGGTACTTCTGGAAGAAACAAGGGCATAAACGGTTCCTCGTCGATTCCAGGCCTGTTGATGTCTTTTGGGACCTCAGGGCTGCTAAATTCCATGGCGAAACCGAGCCTAGTTCCGATTACTACGTGGCAGTTGTTTGCGACGAGGAAGTTGTTCTCCTGCTGGGGAACTTGAGAAAGGATGCTTACAGGAAGACAAGGTGTAGACCTGCCCTGATTGATCCGATCCTGATTTCGCGAAAAGAGCACATTTTTGGTAAGAAGAAGTTCATTTCCAGAGTTAAGTTTCATGATAAGGGTAGTTTTCATGAGATTTCTATTGAGTGCAAGAATAGACCTTCTTCTTCTAGTACTACTGCTACTACTACAACTACCAGTGGCCACGGGAGCTCCTCGAATGCAGTTGAACCGGAGATGGAGATACGAATAGACGGGCATTTAGTCATTCATGTGAAGCATTTGCAATGGAAGTTCAGAGGGAACGAGTCAATTCATCTAAACAAGGCAAGAATAGAGGTTTATTGGGATGTCCACGATTGGCTCTTTAGCCCCGGTCTAAGGCACGCTTTGTTCATTTTCCGCCCGACTCTGTTATCCACCTCGTTTTCGGCATCTTCATCTCCGCCCGGGTGTTCGCTGACATCAACGCCCCTGTCGTCCCAAACAGGCAGTTCAGGGTCCGCAGAAGGTCTTAATATTAGCGCATGTGGATCACCCGATTTCTGCTTATTCCTCTACGCGTGGAAGTTGGAATGAGAAAGTAAGCAGGTTAAGGATCGTCTATGCCACCGTGTACGATAATATCACATACAACATCATACTAATTTTGAGGGGCTAAAAGTGAGGTGTATGGGTCAAATTGGGGATGAGGAGAGCACATGGGGAGAGGCCTAATGGGGTTGGAAGTTAGCATACAGCTGGTTTGTGATTGCGAACAAGTGAAATGATTGAAGATGACAGATTGGATAACACATAACATGTCCAGTATTTTCCCACAAGAAGAAAATTAAATTGGGTCCAAGTTTTTTTTTTTAAATATATACAATATTTCTATTTTATAGTTTTAAAAGTTTTCTTGATCTGGTCTTGGGAAGTGAGCAAACTATATGTGTGGCATTTAATTTGTGCAAATTGCATATATTGAGAAGTTCACCATTTGTATATATATTGTACTGGTGCCTGCTACAGTTGGCAAAACAAGAAGCAAATTGTTTGTTAATTGTGTAAGTCAGAGGTTTAATTATGATTAATGAATGAGTAAACAGGGATTATTAGGTTACCTAATTAATTAAGTTCTGTCATTTGGGTTGGCATCTGTCTTAATGATGTGCTGTAATTTGATGTGTAATTTGACCAATTAATGCTCAAGACCTTTGTTCTTCATCTACCTGCAGACCCCAAGGGCTTGCTTGGATATCAGGATGGAGAAATTCACATAAATTTATTCTCTAGTGTTTCTCTGTGTTTATTGTTTTAATTCGGTCGAGCACTGTTAAAACTTTTGTAGAGTGGTGGAGTTTTTCGTGCGACTAAATAAACAATGTCATTTGCGTCAATTATCGTGGGTAACCATATCCGAATATTACATCATAGATATAACATGGTGTGGTAGAATATAGATGCTCGTTGAGATGGGACAAGACTCACTTTATCATCATAGGATGGGTTCCCCTTCCCTCTAATGAGATGGACATTTGCAATTTAAAGTCAGTTGTAGTTGAAATTTCCCAATCACTAATTACCTACTCAAAGTAGTTTAAGAGTATACTTTGATGCATATTATATCACCGAACTCAATTGTTAGATATATTTCATTTTTGTTCGTTCTAAAAGTTATATACATTTATTAAGTTTAATTAAACTAGATGATCATACGGTACTTAGGGTCGTTTCTCACTTTATTTAATGAATGAAGTAGTTAATTTTTTTAAAAAAATTCTATGTATAATTGAGATACTTGTAACACCATCCGCTCTATGCGTTGTTGTATTTAGTTTCGAATCGATCAGTTAGTGGGTTTATAGTAAGTAGTATACTAATCTATTTATAAAAGTAGAGATGATACTTATCATTAGAATTCAGATAATCTAAGTTTGATGTAGATAAAATTCGGCCCAGATCGACCCTACGGCCCTGCTAGCCTGGCCCAAACATAGCGACCCAAAAGTATTGGACAAGTCATGCTTGAGTAGATTGCATCCTGCCCAAACCAAACTGGGCTAGATTGACATGCCGAGATGACTCAATCATTTTGTTACCAAATTGTGACTTTAGGTTCGGATTATCTGTAAGAATATGTAATGAGTTGTTGAAGTCGAAAAGATTAATATAATGAGATGAAGTGAAAATGGAAGTTTTAGATAGAGTTCGCAGCGAATTAGTTGGAGTCATTTCAAATTTTGGCACTTCAGAGTTTCAGAGACCAACATGCATGATTTAAAATTTTAAAGTTTAAGATTTACTCGTTGTTAGAGATTTCGTTTAACATGAACATTAATGTATCATGATATATCACATATCAAACCCTCAGCAAAGAGAGCAAAATACACTAAAGAACAATACACTACACGTCTACACCGTCAAAACAAAGTCTACCTCACAAGATGCATGCATATCTCCATCACCAAGATCTATCCCATAGGAAAGATCAAGCCCACTACACACTACTGTGTGATGCTGGTCTGGGATGTAAACACTATTTTCCCGCATGAATTGTGCGGATATTCATAGAAGGGTAGATCATATTAGGTTAAATTATCATTTGGGTACTACTACAGTCTACAACAGTGTGATGCTGGTCTGGGATGTAAGCACTATTTTATGTTAATATAAGGAGCTAGTCTCCATTGTTTGAGAAAAAAAAGCCCACTACACACTAGGGCAACACTATGAAGTATGAACTCCATAGGCTAGTCCGTCTTCCATACCATAAAGGTACACAAATCACACTATATACTAAAAATTACGTTATTCATTGTTTATGTTGAACTTTGTCCTCTTACCCGTAAAACTAACCCTCTTGCAGCCAACACTCATGAACAAACCAGTCACCACAATAGAAATCATCATTCAATTACAACCATCGAATACACTCAAAACAAATCGTTCTCAATCCATATAAATGAGTTTAAGCTAACAAAACACGTCGAATGCAGATTTTCCACGAATATGAAGTTCTCGAACAAATCTCATGGCATGACCAAGTTCTCGTTGCCTCCCAACTGCATCTCCTCAAAACTGCATTTTCTAATGTCCACAGGGACAACTTTGCCATCAAAGAATAATCTCTGCTCTTTCCTATGCTTTAGGGGACAAAATAAAACTAATTCTTAAACCTAAATGATGCATCTTGAAAGGTACATATCCAACAAATTCTCATATGAAACTCAGAAGTTCCAATCTCCTCTATGAAACAATACATGTCCAATCAACAAAGTCAACTTCTATCCAAATAAACCAACCACAAAAAGTCTAACAATCATCATAAACAACAACATTTCATGCAAATTTAACCCTTGAACATGCCTTAGAGTCACTTTACACTTTCAAAATCACCACTTAGTTATCAACCTACTTAAAATATCACAAATTTGTCTTTTACATCTGTTGAGGACATCTGAATGCAGCAACTTGGGAAAATTGACCTGTTCTAAATTCTATTTGCATTTCTTAACAGCCAGCCTTAACTGTGTGTTAAAAACAAAGAAATGAAAACAAAGTACAAGTGTACATTCTTGTTTTGCCTATATATACTAATCAATTCTAAAGCATAACATATCAAACAATTTGGCTCAAGCAGAAACACAGAACAATCACTATGGCACTACAAGGCTTTCTTCTGGCTTCACTTCTCCTCTCTTGTGTTACGACAACTTCATACGCGGTGACCTTCTCATCTCTTCAGAGAACCCTCGACGTCTCTGCCTCTACAACGCAAGGGCAAGGTATATATCAGTATAAGATTATGAGTCAGTCAATACATGTTTTAGCTATTATTCCAGTTATGAACTTTCTTGGTCTAAATTATGTGTAGTCCTAAATGCCGGAGAAGACAAGATCACGATCACATGGTCACTCAACACCACGTTCCCAGCTGGAACAGATTCGACCTACAGAAATGTGAATGTCAAGCTCTGCTATGCACCGATAAGCCAAAAGGATCGCGGGTGGAGAAAGTCAGTGGACAATTTAGCCAAGGACAAGACTTGCCAACACAAGATTGTTGCCAGGCCGTATAGCGCTTCAGGCGATACCTTCACTTGGACAGTGCAGAGAGATGTTCCGACTGCTACGTATTTCATCAGGGCTTATGTTCTGAACTCTGCTGAAGAGCAAGTAGGTTATGGACAAACCACGGATTCGAACAAAGCTACAAACTTGTTCGGTGTTGAAGCCATCACTGGGCGCCACACTTCGTTGGATGTTGCTTCCATCTGCTTCTCTGTGTTCTCTGTCGTGTCCTTGTTTGGATTCTTCTTCATTGAGAAGAGAAAATCCAAGGCGAAATGAAGTTCTCGACTTTAATGATTGTTGAAGTTTCAAATTCAGTTTTTTTTAAAAATGCTTGTTTGTTCCTCTTTACCAGAAAGTATAAATAACCCTACAGTTCTGAAATTCTGATGTTTATCTTTGAGGTATTCTTTGTGCAATTTTACATACAATATTAGAACACATAATTTTCACAATAGTTGTTTTATTATACAAGAAACATTGATGATGCAAGCAGATACTTGATGAGAAATCAAGAACTAAAAACGAACGAAGAGATTGAGCTGTAGTGAGATTCAAGAGAAAAACAGCAGGTTATAAAGACACAGATCTTCATAAGTTCTAGCAGAAAAGACACAGTAATAATCAGAAGAACTTCAAACAAAATTTAAGTTGATAGCAAAAAGAGTATACAAGAAATTCTAGCCATAGCAGTGTACCTGCATTTACAAAATGACCTGCTTTTACACCTAAAATTTCGGAGCACCTGTATCTGATTCTACCGCCACACCTTTGTGCGTTATCCTCAGCATAATTACACTCCTATATAGGTGCAAAACCGAATTGTATAAGTAATTTTGTTACATTCAACGAAGGAAAACCATATCCTGGCTTTTCAGTCTGTCTGCACCAGTGACTATAAATCTATCATGGAAAATGTCAACACGTCCAAAGGCGTTAGTACCAGGAGGGCATTCCAAGGCTGCTTCAAGAACCCGATGGTGCACACCATGTGAGTCAACTGAGTATCCGCCTTTGTGATCATGGCCGGCCAAACAGACCTTTACACAGTTGTATCGGTGTATCACATCCATTACTTCAGTATAATTCCACAATAGGGCTTCATTAGAGGATGCACCAGAATGTAATGGCAAGTGACAGCAGATCACCACTTTCTGGTTTAACTCTGTGGCATCTTGAAGCACACTGTCCAACCATTCCAACTGTTCTTTTCCAACTGCTCCGTTGAACATAAGAAATCTCCGCTCCAACCCAACAAGTCCATCTGGACTATTCTTCTCTGTATTTGGATTTTTTTCCTTCAGAAAGTTCAGAGCCTTCAATGTTTTCGGGTGATCCTTGGGCCAACCAATGGCACTGATGTCATAGCCATCCAGGACGACAAACCGGTATTCCGGAATAGGAGAGAAGTCATAGTAGGCATGACTATCACGGCCATGTATGTTCAGGATTGGAAGTAACTTGTCGCGAGGAAGATTATAAAGACAGTGGTTCCCGATCATGTGATACACTGGGCCATTGAAGAGACTAAACTCATTAACAATCTTATTTATAGCAGTTAATGACTGGTCTTTTGGGCAAAAACCATCCACGGTGTCTCCAAAGTTAATTGCGAAATTCAGCTTTTGCTCATTCCATTTCTTTACTGCTCTTTGTAATACAAGCATGCTGTGACGGTAGTAGCGCGGGACGCCAAGAAATGAGCGACCATCAGGAATATCCGCATATTGGACATCGGATATTACTCCAAAGGAAAGAAGAGGCTGCTTTGCTTGTGCATTGACAAAGCCATTTGCATGACCCATTTCAGCAGTAAATAAGAGGTCCTAGAAAAAAAAATCAATGATACATGAACAACTAGTAAGTTGATTTCACATTCACATAATAATCCTGGGGAGGGGGTGGAGGTTGCATGGTTTATCTGAGCGGGTTTTCGGATGGACCATATAGAACACATGCCTCCAACACTACTTATGGAGCAAGACAGAATCTTCATTAGCAAATACCACTAAACTGCTCGATAGAACATCAACAGGCAATAAGATAAGCCCCAGCCGGAAAATCTTCAGCTAGAAATTATAAGTGAGTTTGGAGAGGCTGGGTGCAAGATCATAGTTTCATACAATCACAACCGAGGTTTCTTAAATTTTGGCAGCAAAGAATGCTCTACATAAGGTAATGTACAATCTTCCACAGTTGCATGACATAAATTATGTAATGTAACAAATTTATCCAAGATCATAATGAATCTCATACACTCCTAAAGATGTAACCATTGAGCGTCGTGTCAACTGTCAACAACATGATGCACACATGGAAGAAGAAACTTAACTAGCAATAGGTAATTTTCTCATGATTAATACAGAATAGCATGTCGTCATAGAATGTGATGCCAAGGGTCACATAGGGTAGTTCAAGGTCACACTAATTCGGTAATTATCAAGGTTTTAAAAGGAATATGTACAAGTATCCCGAAGGGATATCTTTGGAATCCATTCAACAAGTAGTGTTGTACAACACCAATCACAATAGCATAAGTGAGAAAAGCAAGTTCGCGGCAATTCCCAAAATATGTGACCAAGCGGGAAAAGAAAACAAGAATCCGATTAGCCGTTAGGTGCATTTAGGAAAACCTGATTCTTGGAGCACATCTATAAAACATCTCCGGCTTCAGTTAACAAAAAGTAAGTAGCTTAGGGTATTCATTCCTTCATTAAAACTCCTTTTGCTTATCAAAAACAGAAGTATCTTTCTACAGCTTATTGCAGCTCATTCTCTTTGCGAATAGATATTTCCCGAAACATCACCAAAATAGAAAATTCGTAAACACTGATCAGAGATAATCCTAGCAGCTGAACTACGTTTCCAAAAAATTAGGCAATCAAGACTCATGAGCCCTATCTCAGACTAGATATCACAATACCAAACCACACAAACAACAAAACAAAAAAAAAACCACATAACGATTCCTTCTAAATTCCTGGAAACGAAGAAAGAGATTGAAAAAACCGAAGCTTTTATACACATGACCAAATCTACAAAACAACAACAGAAATTCACCTGAACACAGCGTAAATTAAACGAACACCCCAGAGCTCAAGAGAATAGTAAAATTAACGGATCATATCACAATCTGGAGCCGAATCGAATGGAACATTGAGCGATACATGTAGAAATTGTTCAAGGGAAAAGCAGAAAATTGCTAAAAGCAACAAAACAAAAAAACAAAAGAAAAATAGAAAGATGGAATTGGGAAAAGTAGGTACCTAGATTACAGAGGTTCAATCCCGTAGCTCGCTGAGGAAGAAATCAGAGAGGAGGAGGAGAGACACCCTGTAGACTCGGAAACTCAAGCTCCGGTTTCGTACAATGTCGCGAATCATCAATTTATACCTTTTTCTTTTTAATTTTATTTATTTATTTGTTTCATTAAGTAAATAGGAAGACAAAAAAAAAAAAAAAACACGAGGAACTTGCTTGAGCCTTATTTACTGCGTATATAAATTAGTTAGTTGCTTTGAATGCACTACTCATGGACTGATAACAACTAACAACCATTTTTATAGGAGAATAGTTACCTACACTAAATTTTATTATTAATTTTGTAGATTATGTAGTTTAAATGCACCACAACATTAATTAAGTGTAACCGTGTAAGTTACACTCAATCAATGTGTGTGACAGGTGATTTCTACGATTTCTACCGCCAAAGTTTATGAAAAATTCACGAATTCGGTTTAGTCAATAATTTCGAACAGTAATGATGTCGTGGTAAATGTGTTGCATAATTGTTATAATGATTCAACACTTAAAACACTATAATATTATATCATGACGATTGTATAAATGTAACCACAAACTTAACATATAAAAGTGTAACATTACTTAGGTAGTGTTTGCCATTGCTGAAGAAAAAAAAGTGATTCTCTGCTTCTGGAGAAGAAAAAGCAGTATTGGAGTGTTTTATTTCACAACTTCTGCAACCGCTGCGTTTGAGAATCAGACCAAGACTTGTTTTTTACTAATTAGCAAACACCGACAATTTTTTTTTTTATCAAAATCACTTCTATATCACTTTAAGCAAAAGGAGGTTAAAATCAATTCTGAAAAACAATAGCAAACACTCACACTTACTTATTATCTGGAAAGGAAACAATCTCCTAATATCGTTATCTTATTATGTCCATACTCACAACTTGAATTGATGGTAAGTTTCACTTAAGGACTTAACGGTCTGTCTTCGGAAAAATCGATAACACCTGATAGTATTTTTTCAAGTCATAGATGATAAAGTTTATGCCAAATTCACATCCTTGTAGATATAGCGTTACCATCGAAACTTGAGATTTATATTTTATACATTGTGAGATGAGAATTTGGCTAGACATCACCATATTAGGCGGGAAAATTGATTTCTCAAACTAATTCCATGTACAAATTATATGGATTTCCCCTTAAGCATATATGTGCGTGGAATACTTCCTCGTATTACTCTCATGTTTATTATAACGCAGCTATTTGTGGTCAAATCATCCTCGCGATTCGCGACAAACAACGTAAGTCATTCTCGCTCGAGCGATTCACGACAAACAACGTAAGTCATTCTCGACGTAAGTCATTCTCACAACGCAAGCAAGAACTTTTGACCATTCCATTCCACACCAATAGGAACATGTTAACACGTCTAATTATGTTGGAGACTAATCACAAACCAAGCCATAACATTTGGAAAGTACATCTAAATCAAGCCATTGTCAAACATCCCATAAAGAAAAATAAGCATATAATAAGCGACGTGAAGAACTTGAAAGGAGAAGAACAAAAGATCATGTCACAAGCAAAACTCTTGACCATTTCGTTTTTACTCCAAAACAAATATTCTTAACAATAGCGTACGGGCAAGACATGCTAACACGTCTGTTTATGTTAGGGGCACCTCAGATCCCTGTAATTAAGAGCACATCAACCCCAAAGCCGATGCGCCTAGTACCTAACAAACCTATTTAGTATAAATTCTTGAAATGATAAACAGTAGTAAGAAACATAGTATATGAGCTGAGTTCAGCTTGTATAACATGATTGTGTATAGGCTACAAGATGCTACTACGAGGGTAAACCCGTTCCTCTTTGCTTTTCTTGTAGGTAATCTCATATGAAGTCGCCATCTCTCCGAATATGCACTTTCCGCTTGGTTGGTTTGACGTACACATGTTTATAAATTATAAATATTACATCTCAAATTGAATGGTTAATTTGCTGGATCAGCTTCTCCGGCAATTTCTTTGTCGACTGCAGAAAGGGTAAAAATTACTCAGTTGAGAAACTTTGTAGTTGCAAGTCGCAATAGTGAAATGGAAGATGTAATTTGCAAACCTGAAAATGTCTCATGTGCAGGATTGGCTCACAACCAACATCTGCTATAAGTTTGCCATTTGGGGTCTGGGAACTGAACCTGCCAGCTTCGTACGCTGAAAGCTTGTTTCCCTTGTCGGGCAAGCCATGGCACACTTGTAGGAGGGAGGTAAGTGAATTCATCTAACAAATTATGGAGCAAGATTAGGGAATTATCGATTGCTGCAACACGGTATACTTTAACACAAACAGTTGCTCCACATCTAGTACTCGAAAGTACAACAAACTATTACGAGAAAAGCACTTTCAAGAGAAGCAGGATTGACATTCAAAATTAGACAATTTATTGAAAAACTTTAACTGCATCATCATGAATTATACTAGGGCGCCCATTATACTATTACCGTGTTACGAATACTTAAGTATTTTTCTGGTATTCCTCAAGAGTTTGTAATAGGGCATACTTATTCCTCAAGGGAGCAAAGCAAAACTAGAATTGACTCAGACCTATAGAATAGATTAAAGCAAGGCAAATATGATAAAAATCGAGGATTTTGCTAACCTTCATGTAAGGACAAGATGCACAACCACCATGAAGAGAACAACCCTCACCACTTGCGACTCCAGGTATCACAGATAATTTCGACAAGTCCCCTAACTCACCCATGGATGAGCTCGGTGTTGTTGTTATAGCCTCGGATGAGACAGGAAAAACTATTTCCACACTCACTTTCGCACCAATTGGTTGCGTTCTAGAACCTAACAGTTTCCGAACTTCAGCAACGATTGAAGTAACCATTCCTGATTCGGTTCCCAATAAAAATTGAAGATGATCATCAACATTCCTATCTAAAGCCTCTTTTAGCCTATCTTTGATAAAGTCCAATATATTTTGGGTGGAGCCCACTACTCCCATCCCTCTTCTCTTTGCTTCCATAGCTAGGGAGAACATTTCCCCAGGAACTTCGAAGTGTGCTGTTAAAAATGCATCACAATACATCTCCTTTATTTTGTTCACGACTTCATGGCCAAAAAGGTGATGAACAATGCACGTCCCATCCTATAACAAGGCAGGCAAGAGTGATAACAATAAGACTATATAAAGTTAAAACAAAAATAACACAAGTCTAAAGCAGTTTCTTTTCATCCAGTTCCTGGTTCCTCATAGTGAAATTTGTGGAGAATCTCAAAACAGAGGGTAGTAGTATCCGAGTTACTCCACTTTAATGAGGTTTTTTTGGGTTTAAGTCAAGCTATGCTAGATTCTAAAGAAACCAAAAGTTTTGTCCTTTTTTCACAAAATTATATGCTTACCTGAAAATAGTGAAGACGAGGTATTAAAGACTTGATGGAGCTTCGGTTATGTTTTGGATGTATATCAGCTATCTCTTCATCGCTCATTGCAGTCATCTGCTGAAATAACTCCATGATATTTGCTCCCATGTAGGTGTCAGGACCGTAGAATACATGTAAATTAGGAACCTCAGCGAAAGCCTGGAAATTTGCAGACCAACATAATTGATTAAACATCAAAGATACACCGGGGGCATTTCAGGAAGACAACATCACAAAAGATGAAGTTGAGCTAGTCATAGTGAATCCAACCTGTAGAATGGTTGGCACAACGTTGGAAGAGGTACAGGTTATTGTCGGAACAACTTCGTGAGAATAAGCTTTGGTCTCCAGGGACGTATTTATGTAGACAACATGTAAAGATGGAGATGAGATGGACGCTGCAGCAGCCGCAAGGTAATCCATGTACGCCGGACTGGACGCGGCATCAGCTAGAGAGCAGCCAATGCGATCTTGTGACATCCTGTAGACACCTACCTGAACTTATATTCATGGTCAAAACATGACTAACATAGAAGTGACTTAAAGATACGGGTATAATCGGTAAACCATATGCAGTAAATAAGTAACTTAATCAGAGATCCCGGACCTTAAACATGAAAGATCAACAAATCACAGGAATTTATTGAAAACTAACTCACACCAGACACATAGTTGATATTTCACCTTTACTGTAAACAGAAAACATTTCGACAAGAGACAACAAACAAAGAAAAAGACCACAATGGTACCGACTCTTTGTACCTTTAAAAAACAAAGTTCAGTATCTTTGATTGTATTAACCAGCAATTTAACATCACGCACCCAAGTACGAACTTAGTTCGAGACTAACTCTTTTACTTGCAGCAATGAGACTTAAAGTTCAAACAGTAAGAATTTTGATGCATGACACTCAGTCTGCAGTTAATAGTAAGATAACACCTTCCTGGAACATTCAATTGCCATCAGATAAATAAAATTCAGATCAGTGATTGCAGATTCCCAAGAGATTGCACAGTAATTCCAGATTTTCAACAACTTCGCCGCAGATTAACAAAATGTACAACCACCAAGTTTCAACGGCTGGTTACATGGTAATCATACCTAGTATCAACTCTAAGCATTTCATCACCCAAGAAAATAACCATCATTAAAATATTAAAGCAAGCTATTATACCTCTGGGAAGCCAGCCTGATCAAGGATAGCGCGTACGTTTTCTGACATAAAATCTACACCAAGAACAGTGATAAATTTGCACCCAGCCTTAGCCATCGCGACGGCAGAATCTGCCATAACCAATGAATCAGATATATGGATATGAGGCCACAGCTTCTGTGCAGCAGTTAAAATGCCCTGAACTTCAGGGTCCATGTAAAAATGAGCAACAATGCCAATTTCCTTCTCCTTCAGCACATTCACAAGCTCCTCAATTTTTACCTCATCAGGGGACAGAAACCGTGCCTGCAATAAACTATATCGGGAACTTAAGCTATAGAATTCGCAGCACTACACTTGAGATGCCAAAAAAAAAAGCTAAGCTCAGACGGACAAATTTATTATACATAAGACATGTGCTACTAAATCATTGAAAAGGATCTAGGTGTCCTAGAATGAAATTCCACATTTAAACCATCCCATATGAGTATCATTTTTTGGATTAAACAAAGTACTGGAGAGAATTCTATACATCAATAAGAGTCCGATAAAACTGCTTTACAATTACATTTTTTTACGAATTAATCGACATTGCAAAATTCGAAGGTAAACTAACTTCTAAACTTAATAAATGCAAATTCTCGCACGCCAGAAGAAATAGAACTCAGCTAGCACAATACTAAAACATGCATCGTAAACAGAGATTGGTGAATAGCTTGACTTCTTAAGCAGATACAAAAAAAAAAAAGAAAAAAGAAAAGAAATAAAGCACAATTCATCAAAGAGACCGCTACAGAAAGTTCCAATCCAAACAGACAATCGTCATCAAATATATTGAACTGGACTACAGCCTATTTTGAATCAGTGGAAAATGAATTGAAATGTAATCTTCTCCTTGATCAAAGCCAGTTCTTTTAACTCTTCAATAATATTTTCTAAAGCAGGCGTATAAAAACTAATACTCCAACACAATATATACATAAACATGTTGATTAATCGCATAAACATATTACACTAACAGAAGTTAAAGTTGAAGCATCACCTGAGCTTCAGCAAAGCTCCCTATGGCTTGAATACCCTCAGCATTGATAATCAACGATGGAAACGCCTCTCCACGAGGCCGCCCCTCACGTTCCGCCACCAATCCCTTGGCCCTTTTCTGCATACTCATCAAAACATTATGCCAAGTATTCACCCTACTGTTATTCGTCCTCTTCCCATTCAACCCCACCACACTCAACGGCCCCAAATCCTCCGTCTTCACCTCCAAAACCTCGTCCACTGTCGCCCCATCAAGCATCCAAACCAAGCAAGCACAGAACCCTCTAGTTATCTCCGAATCACTCTCCGCCTTAAACCTCAACCTACTCTCCCCATCCATCTCCACATGAAGCCACACCTGCGCCGTGCATCCCGGCACTCGATTCTCCGTCGTCTTCAACGAGGCATCAAAATTCGGAAGCAGCTCCGCATACTGTAACAGCCTCTTCACCCGCTGTACCGGCTCATGCAAACCCTGAAACTCCTGCACAAGAACTTGCAGCCGGGTTTTAGCTGACACATCCGACGTGTCAGGTTCCTGGGATGTCACGGCGGAGCAAAAAGACGTCGTCTTTGAGGTGGGTTTCCGAAGAAAAGCTGAATTGAGCTGCGAATTTTGCCAATTGACGCATCTGATGACGGCGCGGGATGAAGAGATCACTTTAGGGTTAGGGCAAGAGATTGATTTGGGGGTTTTTGCAGGGGTGCTGGAAATTGACGAGTGAAGAACTCTCATAGACAAGGTCGCAGCTGAATCCATGTCTGTGAGTAAATTAACCTGAGAGTTGGTGTGTTGTGTGTTTCTTGGCTTTGTAATAAAGGAGGAGGAAATGGCGGTGTAATAAAGGAGTGATTTTGCAGAGGGGGAGGAGATGTAACGGATATGGAGGAGGAAGAAGGAAAGGTCGAATCAGGCGGCAAAAGGTGGAGGGATTTGGTGCGTAGGACCAAAATTGATAAAGAATGGTGAGTAATTTTAGTCCTATTTGAATATTATTGCCTTTCTCTTTCTTTTTCAAGGTCAAAAGGCCTACTTTTTTATCCTTTGTCCTTTCCTCTTTTGGTTATTCTTGCTTTATATGAGGGTTCCATGACAATGAAGAGCAGTTCGGTTGTTAATACGATTTCATTTCAATTATTAAGTTAGGGTTTGAGATGCTTCCTGAGTAAATTGCGAATCAATTTATTTGTTACTTTCAAGAAATCTGGGATTCTGTCAAGTATAGACTGACTTACATTGTTGAATAAAAATTTTGTGGTTATTAGACGGGAATCTGAAATTAAATGCATGTGTTATATTTTGGGATGAAAATATGTATTTCCAGTCCAATCTCTTGAAACACGGTAGCTGACGAAAGATTGTACTTTCTCCCTCTCATATCATTGTTTACCGTTTATTTTTCCAAGGTAAAACAAAAGAATGTGTTACTATTTTTTAACCAAATATTGGTATAGAGTGAGTTGGATTAGTAATGATAGTAGAGTTGAAAAGTAATGACATTTGATCAAAACGCTAAATGTGAAAAAAAGTTTAGATTACAATATATGACGGATTCATTTTCGGTTTTGGGAGTATATTCTTTCTTTTGAAGCAATTGGAGTGGACAAGTGGATTCAGAATCATTTCGATTCATTTCTATCTTTGGTGGTGGGAAATGTGGTTATGATTCAATATAGCAACATGTATGGATGGAGAGGTGTCATGGAAGCGGATTCGAGTCACTTTTAACAAGGACATTGGCTTAAGTAGCTAGAGGCTTTTACAGGTAGTTTCATCACTTCATGATCGTTTAGTTAATATGCAAAGTTGCTTTTTCTGATATACTCAGTAATCAATAGTACTCATTTCGGGTTACTGACTCGTCTCGTTTAACAACTCATATCATAAGTTGCTTCTAATGACTTTCTATAAAGTTAAAAACTCGGGATGAATTAGAGAGATGGACTGTAGCCGAACAGAAGGGTAAAAGAGAATCCGTTCGTTCTTTAATCCTGATATTCCTTCTTCTGCAGGCAACTAGGCAAGAGTCCTATTCTTTTTCCTTCTTGTCAAATGTCAATGTATCCAAGTCCTCAGCTTTTAGAAAACCAGATTTTTATGAACTTGTATTAGAGTGAAATAAGGAGGAATAAAGATACAAACATACAGATAATTTCACAGAACATGTAAAACTGTAAAAGCACTGAACTCTGTACAATCAGAAAGCAACAGTACTCATGGCATTTAAGCTAGTATAAGAATTACATAATAAATTGATATAGTGAATTAGTCAAGTTCATAAATCTAGTATACAAGTACATGGTGACTTGCAGTTGAATGCCATCATTTTCATTTCCCATATTATCCTGCTCCTGTTTCAGTAGTTTTACACAACTAACAAGAGAATCACTACAATTCTGGACTGAGGTGCAATATCTCCAAGACTATGCGTAATTTCCTTCATCTGCCGAACGATACAAAAGATCAAGCTCTGAAGTCTTGGGAAGTGGAGGGTATCAGCTTCCCAGTGCCCCAGAGACATGTTTCGAAGATGTAAGGATTTCAGTCGATCGACAGAATTCGCCTTCAACTAGTAACCATTTCTTACAACAGAAGGCATTGTTTCTGCTGTTTAACTACTTGAAGATTAGGCAACAAACTAATCACTGTCTTGTCCCCCCAAGGATTCTCATGACCACCATCAGGAGTCAACTTTCTGAGTGATGGCGGAAAGGATATCTGTGTTGTAGAAATCGTGTCGTACATTAAGCAAGTCAATGATTCAAGGTTCTGCGGTTAAATGAGATTATGAAAGTAGTAACTTGGCCGTTCCACGGATTCAGAGGGTTGAGTATACGCGATTTTGAGCTTCTTCAGGTTTGGAGGTCTAAGCTTCAAGTTATGTACATC
>JAYMSL010001358.1:0-17547 GCA_036897195.1 Plantago coronopus
CAACACTTACACCCTCTAAGCTCCATCCCAAGATTCCATGATTGTGATCACCACTCCCTTCATTTATTTCATTTGTATTATAATGAGTGCTTGATGAAACATTTCTGTACTGGATAAATTCTTGTTCCTTCATTTTTCTCCATTGTTATCAGCTGGAGCTTGGATATAAAAATCTCATTTGGATTGTTGAACTTATCACAATTTTATCCTTCTTGTTCTCTGTCGAATCAAATCGCAATTCAGTTTACCTAAAAATGTATCAAGTTCAAAGCCTTCTACTTAACCAAATTAGTCGCATCTAGCGAATATCGTTAGAAATTAAACAAAAATACTGCTAGAGGACTTAAAACATCAAAAATCAGTAACCACCACGTATCCTTCTTGTTCTTTGTCAGCTCAAATCGCGATTCATCTCAGTTGACCTAGAAATGTATCGAGTTTGAGCCTTCTGCTTAGCCAAATTAGTCGCATCTAGCGTATATCATGAGAAATCAAGAAGACATACTACTAGAGGGCTTAAAATATCAAAATCAGTAATCACCATTTTATATCCTTGTTCTTTGTCAGCTCAAATCGCGATTCATCTCAGTTGACCTAGAAATATATCGAGTTTGAGCCTTCTGCTTAGCCAGATTAGTCGAATATAGCGGATATCTAGTGTGTGAAATCAAGAACACACACTACTGGAGGGCTTGAACATCAAAATCAGTAACCACCATTAGTACAGGAATGGGCAGGACAGCTAGCTAATGAAATGAAATAAATAAAAGCAGTACAGTTTTAGCTAAAATAGTTATAGCGGTGGAGATGTCAACGTTACTTGCTGGATGCATCTTGTTTAATAGCGACTCGTTTTATTTCACTCTCAATCCGTTTCAAGATTATTAAAGAAAAAAACACAGCCCACATTTGTAATTTGTTGGACACGCAAAATTCAACTAAAAGTTGTCCTTTAGCATACACACGGACAGACACGGTTCCAACGTGCAGAATTTAGAAAAGCAACTTATGTCAACGAAGTATACAAGAGCCGTGTTGGTTCAACCGGAAATCAACCCGGTTGAACCGACTAAGCTCATAAAGTCGTATAAGGTTTTTTTTGTGTGTGTGTTCTATTTTGAGTCGGTGGTTTTCTAACACCGGACTTTTGAATGAAGGAAAACATACTTATCAATTTGCAAGTGTATGTTAAATATAAGCCATACGACCTATGTATGAGTTGTAATCTTGATCCGAAGTATTTTTTTAATCGAATAATCAAAAGGGCGGGTAAATTAAAGAGTTATTACGACTACACGTACCTAGCTATATTAAACCGAACTTCTCGTTTGAGTCCCTATACTTAACCAAATTACATCGAACAAAAAGTGTTTCTCGAACAACACATTTATTTTCTCTATGTAATTTCTCAAAACTCATTAATCAAATTTCATAAATACGTTTAACAAGCGCGTAAATGTAAATCAATAAAAAGAAAAAACTTAGAGTAAGTATTGTGTTAGACCATTTATGATTAGACACACTATATATCGTAAGTCAAATCATCTATCTCGACTAAACATATGTATTTATTCAAAACACAATGTATAGGCTATAAAGTGTGTCGTGTGCGTAACCCATAAATGATCTAACACACGAATCTTTGCGAATGAAAAGAACACGCCCACGGCACGTGAGGTTAGGGGCAAGGAAAACAAACAACACGCATTCATCATACATACAAACTAGTAGTATGGATTTAGAATTGGAATATCCAAACTTGCCTTGAAAATTCTATTCCCATTTCTTCTCCTTCTTCTTCATCTTCGCCTCTTTTACCTAATTCCATTTTCACACAATACAATCCCTCCAATCCCACCAATCCCCTCTCCTCCCCACCTCGATTCATTCCCCGTCGGGCTCTCCAATTCTCCGGCTACGACCTATTCACGCTTCTACATTCCACACCTTCTCAAAAAGCACCTCCCGAGCTCAGTTTTGATTCAGGTAACTGCTATTTGCGTTATTTTCCATCTGTTGTTTTGAATCAATTTGGATTCGCGTTGCTGTAATTCTGTTGATTAGTGGATTTAGGATAGCAGAGGTAGCGGATACCTGTTTGATGTTATTGAGCTTATTATGCCGATGTATGTATGCACATGACTGTTTTATTTAAGATTGAGATTGAGATTGAGATTGCTTCGTTTGTTTGTTGTATAAGAAGTGGATGAAATGTTGTTGCTGTTGTTAATACGAGTGGATTGTAAAATGTTGTTCGATTTCGATTGCATCTTTTGGTATTGAAAATTTACTGGTTCCTGTGAATGAGACTTATTATTATTATTATTATTATTATTATTATGTTGTTGTTGTGCTGATGATTAGTTTGTTTTAGAGGTTTAGTGAGTTCTTGCATGTTGTGATGCTGATTAGTTTGTATTAAAGGTCGAGTGACTTCTTGCGCAGTGGGTTTGTAATGTAGGTTTTGCAATCGAGCATTTGTTTGTTTTCGTGTTAGCGATAGGTGTATGTATGTTAGATTAGATACAGTTGTCGTGGTGTTTGTCCAATCGGTTTAGATAGTTTGAATTTTAGTAACGTATTAATAGCTTGTGAAGGAGATGATCCTATTGTGATATCGAATTTTGTCGTGGTGTTTGTGCTATACGTATAGACTCTTTGAATCATAGTAACTTATTAATAGCTTAGCGAGGATATGATTCTATTGTGATATCAACTTCTAGATTTGATTAACTTATTAACAACTTAGGAAGTAGATTATAATATACAGATAGCCCAAACGCCGCGACAGAAGTTGATATCACATTAGGATCATATTGAAGTAGATTATAATATCATTTTATTAACTTTTATAGGAAAACTAACGATTCTATAATGTGCGTTTCTAAGCTCTCATTCAAGAAAAATTAGTTTGGATGGCGTACTTAAATATTTAGATCTCATTCAAATAGAGATAAATTATCAAGTGAATTAATTTTTTGGTACATAGAAATTTTAGTTTCAAGTCTCATCTAAGTTTGCCATATTCTCCCATTAATTACATTACTTTGTGGAACTCAAACTAACTTCTTCTTCTTTTTTTTTTGGGAACTAGACCTATTTCTTTTTCCTATTCAGTTACACCGTGCACCTAGATTGTTTTTGTATATATGAATTAGATGATCATATTGTATTATCCCTAGTCAGGATATAGTAGATATACTATTCCATTAGACGCACTGTTCCACACAAATCTCCATATTAGAATTAGAATATTAAGTTAATGTTGTTCACACGCTCATATTGATCCATCCTTTCAGATCTCTCCTTTTTAGTTATTAACCTCAAGTCGGCTTCCTACATATATTTTAGACGTCTTCCGGTCTAAGTTTTGTGTAGACTTAATCTGATTTTGAAAAATAGAATCAAGTTATTGTTTAAGTATGAACCTATTTCGTTATACTTTCCAACTAACTTGTTTTAATCTTATTAACCTAGTTAGAATTTGTTTTTAGAAGTTTTGTCATATCTACTTCTAAAGTTTATATTCTATTCGTGCCTAGTCCAGTGTGAATATTTTATGAATATGTCTTTCTAGAATGTTTATTTATTAACATGTATTTCTAGAATCTATTTTGCACTTTCAAGATATAGACAAGAAATAGAAATAGATAGACTCGAAACGATATATGTTATGTCAATACACCAAAGCAACTCTAAACGAAGTAAAACTAGGAGTATCCACCTTTGTTTGCGTTTTCCTAGCAAACTTCTGAATATGCCAAAGTAGGCAGAAATGGATATTGGATTGCTTTTACATTTACCTCAGCGCATTCAATCTAGAGATTGGGAAAAATATACAGAAAATTGATTTTGATTTCATATTAAGAATCTTTATAATGAAACGAACGCATGGTGTAAGGAATGGTTTCTGGTCATGGGCCTCATGGCTAATAATCCACCTTTCAATATCCTTCAAGTTGGACAGTTGGTGTAGTATGCCCTGTCCACTTCCGGCTACATTCTACTGATGAACATATGAGCATGTTCCACTAGATTTTGGGCTTTCTGTACATGTCATATTGCTGCTGTATGCCTGTATCACAATTCTGAATGTTTGAGAATTTTGGTCATGACGCTTATGGCATCTATATTTACTTCTCTTACATGGGAGACAATCTTAAAAACATTTATTTGTCTATCGTTTCAGATATATACGCATCGGAGAGCTTTCTTCTCAAGAGAAATATTCGAGTATCTACTGAAAGAAATAGTGGCCTGACTTCATTCTACACTCATGGCTGGACTTATTGATGGTCTTCCTGATGCTGTTGTTCTAAGGTGCCTAGCGCGGGTCCCTTTCTACCTCCATCCTAAGTTGGAACTTGTTTCCCGCTCCTGGAGAGAAGCCATTAACAGCACCGAGCTCTTCAAAGCACGTGTGGAGGTGAACTCAACTGAGGAGTTCATATGTGTATGTGCATATGATCCCGACAATCTCTGGCAGCTCTACGATCCTCGGCATGACCTGTGGTTCACTCTACCTGATCTCCCATCAAATATTCGTCATCTTGCCCACTTTGGCGTTGTCTCTACCGCAGGCAAGCTGTTCGTATTGGGTGGTGGAAGTGATGCTGTTGACCCTTCAACCGGTGACCAAGCGGGCTGTTTTGCCACAGACGAAGTTTGGTCTTTCAATCCAGTTACTCGCCATTGGGTTCTTTGTGCTCCCATGATTGTACCCAGGGCCATGTTCGCCTGCTGTGTATTGGACGGTAAAATTGTAGTCGCTGGTGGTTTCACTGACTGCAGGAAATCCATCTCCAAAGCTGAGGTATACGATCCGGAGAAAGATCTGTGGGCCCCAATACCAGATCTCCACCGGACCCACAACTCTGCATGTACTGGAGTTGTTATTGGGGGAAAGATTCATGTTTTGCACAAAGGGCTCTCGACCGTGCAAGTGTTGGAAAATATCAAAGATGGTTGGACAGTGCACGAATACGGCTGGCTCCAAGGCGGCCCAATGGCGATCGTGAAGGACAAGCTATACGTGATGAGTCACGGACAAATTTACAAGCAAGAGAAAGATTCTAACAAGCTGATTGTATCAGCATCAGAGTTCCGCAGGAAAATTGGATTTGCCATGATTGGGATGGGAGATGACATTTATGTGATCGGAGGGGTCATTGGACCTGATAGGTTGAACTGGGACATTAAGTCGACGTCTGATGTGGATGTCCTCGCACTCGGAAATGAGAGGCCTGGCTGGCACCAGGTTGCTCCCATGACAAGGTGCCGGGGAACTGTTCTTGGATGTACAGTGCTGAAAATTTAGGTCGAGTCGAAACTTGAAGGAAAGAGGTTAGTTCTACTGCCCAGGATATGCAAGGAGAATGTTTTTTTTTTTTTTTTGGTAAAGGCAAGGAGAATGTTTGGATACACTATTGTTGATTTGTTGTAGTTGTCCTGTAGCTTTATACTTTTGCTGTTCGAACCATACTATGAACCAGGGCGCACAAATTTCAGATGTTTTTTATTTTACTGGTTGTTATTTTTATTTTACTCCACATTTTCATTTATTTTCCGTATTTGTAATCTCTGTTTAGAATTTGTTCTTAATTGTTCTTTGATTTTTATTCCATTCTCGATCATGAATGTTCGGGGAAGTAAGACTAAGCTCATGAGCTAATCATCGTGGGTCGGAACAGGTGGATAGGTTCAGTCCTTCGTTACGGCTATGTCTCCCTTACAATATGGTTCATTACTCTATGAAAAGTAAGAGGATTAAGTTTATTGGTTTATAATTTTATAATAAGTTGCTGAAAAAAAAAAGAAAAAAAAACCTATTGCCATCGTTTCACATAATTTTACTCACTTCCAAGTTTTTGAACCGACACATGAAAGAAACTAACATAGAAACCAACATGGAAGAAAATGGTTCTTGATTGTATACTCGCATGCTCATTGTTTTGTTGTAAGGCGTAAGGGTTCTTTTTTCTCGTTTTTCTTAACGAGTTGAGTATTGGCTCGGCTCGTTCGTTTAACAGCACTGTAGATGACCCTAGTTGTTGCATGAACTTGTAAATATCACTAATACAATTTATATACACTGATTCAATCTGATAATAAATACTCCCTCCGTCCGTCCAAATGAACCCCCATATTAGTTTGGACACATTATTTAAGAAGAGTAGTAGTATATTGGTATATACTCCCTCCGTCCATGAATAAACTTCCCACTCTTATTTTAGTCAACAAAATAAGGTTTAAATACTTTTTGAGGATTATATTGCAAGTGGAGGTGGTTAAATTACTTTCTGATGTGTTGTAATTAAATGTGTGGATGGAGATTTGGGACCACATGTCCAAAAATGGAAATGGGAAGCTTTGTATTGGATTACCAAAATGGAAAGTGGGAAACTATTGACTGGACGGAGGGAGTAGTACAAGTGGGGTATAATGGAGTAATTAATGGAAAGTAAAGTACTATAAGTGCGGTTGAATTGTGGTAGTATATTGATATATAGTACAAGTTGAGTAGGGGTGTTTGATTTAAAAGTAATAAAAGGTTTCCTTTTTTAGACATGGGACTGAATTGAGCGGACGCCTGAAATGGAAAGATGAGGCTGAATTGAGCGGACGGAGGGAGGGAGTAATACAAAACTCATACAAATTTCTACAAAACTAAACACATACTAAACTTATACAAAACTGATAAAAACAGATAAGAAACTGATACAAAACGGATCAAATAGGTGTCTAAGTTTTGTCTTCATGATGTTTTAATTAGGTATCTGGGTTTTTTAAAACTTTGTGTATGAATATTTCAAACAACATTTTCCTGTTTTGCATCTCCCTATACGGCCTCATAGGCGGAAATGGTGATACAGCCCAAATAATTAACGTTTTAGCCCAATTATGGATTTGGGCTTCTTAGGCCCAAATTCGTAAAACCCAAACAAACCCTCTGCATCATGATTCTGAACTGAAACAGAGACGACAATGGAAGAAACCACCATGGAAGAAAACGAGCAGAAGCTGGAAACTGAGGTTGCTCCAGCTCTAATCGCCGTTCACCCCGCCCAAAACTCCGTCTCCGTCGCCGTAGGTTCCGATCTCCGTATCTTCAATCTCCAGTAAGCAAACTAACCATATTCTCCTCTCTTAACTGATCCAAAAACTGCCCAATTTGCTTAAGAATTGCCCAATTGGCTTACAATCCGCTTTTTTTTTTTGCAGAGACGGTACTGGAGTTAAGTTCAGTGTCGACAATGGAGGGCACACGGATTCAATTCGTTCTGTAAAGTACAGCAAAAGTGGAAAGCTGCTAGTGTCAGCTGGTGATGATAAGCTTGTCAAAGTTTGGGATACTAATTCTTGGAGCTGTATTTGTTCTGTGTGAGTGAAATTTGATGAAGTTTCGATTTGTTTTAGCTAGTGAATCAATTGGTTGTATTTCTGAGCTTTGTGAACTGAATTTGGTGAATTGGTGTGTGGTGGTGTTCACAGGGGTTCAGAGAAGAGAGTGAGTGCTTTGGCAATTAGCAATGACGAGACGTTAGTCTGTTTCGCGGATAAGTTCGGAGTAGTGTATGTTTTCGATATTGGAAGTTGTGGGATGGAGGATTCAGCTGTGGTTAATAAGAAGAAGGCTGTTCCGATTCTCGCTCATTATTGTAGCATAATTACTAGACTGGTACATTTACTTGCCTTTTGATTTCTAGCTTGCAATGATCACTACTTAATAGTGTATTGTTATGTTTTGGCATTGTATCGTAGCACTGGACTTCGCATAGTTCGTCTGTTATCATTACATTGAATGAATCTCTTGAGAGGCATGTACTTTTTGTCGAATTAAACTTGGTAGAGACCAACTTCAGAAATTCATGTGAAGGTGTGTTAAGTGAACATTACAGACCTTATGGCACAAAGGTGCCGTCTTTTGTGTAAAACCATAGCTTTAAGACGTTAAGCATTTAGTCATTTCTGTTGAGTACGTCTATTGTTTAATCTTTTGTGTTAAAATGTCAGCATAGAATATAAAAGTTCGTATAATGCAAAACCTAAGCTCCCTCTACCCCTGGCTTATGGATAAATGATCTACTGCAAAGCTTTCTGCTTTTTCTTTCGAAATTACTGTCTCCCACTCTACATTACAGTTTATATTTTGGCTAGATATGGTTTTCCTGTATGGTGATATATTTTCTCTGATGTTAATGTTAATTAACAATTATACGACATTAAATTATAGATTCATTTATTGAAGTGGGCTGTTTCATAAAGTAATTTTGAAGGCTATTCACATAGCAACGATTTTATTTACTTTCAGCTTTATCATTCTGTAGGAGTTTTCACCGGATGGAAATTATATTGCTAGTGCAGACCGGGATTTCAAAATTCGGGTAATGGAACTTCATGCTAACTGTCTAATGAGCAGGTCTTCGTGTGATTTCATTTTCTGAATTTATTACTGCTGTTAATTGTAGGTTACTTCATTTCCAAAGAATCCATTAGATGGAGTTCATGAGATACAGAGCTTTTGCCTTGGGCATACCGAGTATGTTCTCTACGTTCAATTCTTAATGAATAGCTTACGTATTTGTACATGATTCCTTCAATAATGGATTCTGTTCTAGTGTATAGAACACCCGAAGTTTACCGGGAGAACCATATTAAGTTAATAAAACAACTTTAGGTTATCAAAAGTTATCAATTGTACACAAATTTATTGCTCAATATTGAATTCTGCAAACTTTGTTTTTTTAGCAAGCAGAACTCTTCGTTGATATGTGCTGGACATCGTAATTAAAGTTGTGTCAGCAGTGTGGGTTCGTAACTCAATCAAAGAGAGATTCAGCTGATAAATGGTCTTAGCACTGTAGCCCCCACTTATCCATTCTGTTCACTTTTGCTTGTAATTCTCATCGGTTATATGCAGACATGAATACGTAGTTATCGCAAGTGTTTGTTCATCTGTTTCTCAATTTTCTTCCAAAGAATGTAGTGAGTTAGCAAGTGCAGATTCACATTCTTATTCTCATGCACAGGTTTGTTTCGTGCCTAGCGTTTGTCAACTCTCAAGATTTTCCTGAGGGACTTCTAGTCTCTGGAAGTGGTGATTCCACTGTGAGTTTTAAGTCATCACTTGCCCAGTTTGAAAAATGTTGTAGCATCTTTTTTTAACTTACTCATCAGCTATTATGAAATTGCAGGTTCGCTTATGGGAGCATGCCTCTGGACGTCTTCTGGATACCTGTGATATCCCTAACAAGGTTAGCATGTTACCTAACCTAATAGTATTGAGTCAATGTACTTCGGCTCACATATGCTAGTTTAACCTTTGTAAACCAATATTTTAGCTGATTGTATATTCAAATAGAGGCTTATTTTGTAATGCTCGTTGTCCTCCGTTAATCTATACACTATTTCTTTACTGATGTGTTTAGAGTGAGGGTTAGTGTTAACTTCGATTATTCTGTGTCAGTACTCGAGTTCCAACTTCCAAACACCACAATCTTCTTTATCTCTATTGGAAATATTGGTTTAACTATATGTTTCTAAAGGCAGGAATTGCACAGTCAGCCGAACAAGAAGAGATGCTGTCTGCTGTAACTGATCTCTGTGCAACCCCTGATGGCTCTCTAATTGCTGTGGCTATTCAGAGGTACATCATGTTCATCATTTATAATCAACTCTATTGTCTACAGATGGCTTACACGATCCGTACTGTATCAAGATGCTAATTTTCCGGTTTTAATTAAAGCTTGGCAGGAATAGTGCTGTTAAGATGCAACCTTTCTGCCAGGACACTCTCGGTAACGAAAGTAAGTACAGTGACAAAAATACATTTAAATATCATACGCCACTTTTGTTAAAATATCTCACTGCTTTCTTTTAATCACCGCAGGTAGTTCCTTTCACGGGAGAGACGTTCATTCCGACAAGTCTAGGAGTTTCCACTACAGCCCCATTATTATGGATGATTATGGGTGCCTCCAGCTTAGACACACACGCCACCGAATCCTTGGCTCGTGTTAAAGCCATATCCGGATTCACATCAAGCAATTCAGAATCAGCCGAGCATGAGATGTCAGTCTTCGAGGATAAACAGATCCCCGGAGGAGAGCCACTTCTCCAAGCACTCCAAGGAAAGTTGTCAATCGGAGAAGAAGCTTTCGCCATGGCTGCAGAAGCCGTCAAGACATCAATGCGCAATTTGATGATCAAGAAACAGTACTCATCCGAAAGACGAGAGTTCAGAAAACGAGGTAGAAACGACAAGAAGCTAGCTTAACTTATACCCTTTCACTCAAAATCCGCCCCACCTTACACATCAGGTAGGCCGAAATTCTCATCCATTTTTGACATTTTGAAGCATTTGTTGTATCATATGTCGAATATTAACATTATCGTAGCTTAGCGTGTCGATTTTCAATCTAGTTATCTAGAGACTAGCAGATTAGCTTCACTCCCAGAATTGTTATATCATTATATACTCCATATTTGATTGTAATACTTCTACTTCTGTGATTTGTTATCATTGAATCAACATTCCAGTTCTTGGGGAAATAGAGACTATTGAATCCAAGACTTTTGAGGTGTCAAGTTGCTATCTGTGAACGTGATTGGATGCATATTTAATACAAGAATGGAGAATTTGGAGTCTCGGTCAAGGTACGGCAGGTACAGTGAAGAATTGTTATATGTTTTGACCTTGTCGATGATTATAACCGGCTGGTCCAAAGTCAGCATCCTGCACATCCACAATTCACCATGAAATCTGGGAGAGTTGGCAAACTTTGTTTTCTCTCTTTTTATATTCCAAACAGGACTGGTTGGAGAATTGATACATCACCAGATGTATGATAACCGGCACGCGTAAAAACCGGAGAACCTCATCATAATGTGACCGATATTTGATAAGATGGATAACTGTTGATTAGTCACAGTTTTGGTACCGCAGAACTACATCATAATGTGACCGGTATTTGATAAGATGGGTAACTGTTGATTAGTCACCGTTTTGGTTATGGTGGCTGAAATTGTGTGATTAGGTCGTGGTATACACGTGTTGAGTGTGTTTCTGGTGCGATATCAGTCAACTTATTTAGATTAAGTTAGTGGTATACACGTGTTGAGTGTGTTTCTGGTGCGATACCAGTCAACTTATTTAGATTAAGTTAGCTGATTATTTGGTCATGTTGAACACACATCAAGTATTTTTTCCTCTTGAAAACGGTAAAGACAACTTATTTATAGATTAAGTTAGCTGATTATCTGGTCATGTTGAACACACATTAAGTATTTTTACCTCTTAAAAACGGTAAAGACAACTCGAACCCGACCTTATAGTAGGAAGTGAAGTGTCTTACCAACTTAACTACATTTATCATTATGTTAGTATTATAACGAGTTCGGGTATTAAATTAAGTGGTGGAGTAGAAAGAGTAGAGCATTTAGTGGTGTAACAAAACTAACTGTAGAGGAGGGGTCGACTCTATTCTAACCTTATCTATCAATTATACAAGACCTGATCGGCCATTGATTATGATTATGATTTATTGCCCCAGTCTGCTTCCTAAACTTCTAGAAATATGTACCAATAAATGTTGACTATAACATCTAATAACCAATATAGAACATGTTTCGTATATTGATAGTAGCTGCGAAATCAGTAGATTATACGAATTTCATATTACAAGTACTACTACTTGAGTCTAACTTGAATAGAGATGGATGAGACGTTCCAGAAGTTTAAACTTTAAAGCTTAGGTTTGACGAGTTCAAACTCGTAGTAGGAAGCTTTTTGTAACCTATGCAATCTTCGAATATAACATTCATCTATGATCTCGAACTGAAACCGTATGCAATTGATCATTGAGTCTATATGTGTGCAAGGGCGGAGATAGGAGTAACGGAAAAAGTTTCAAACTCGTGTATTACACTATTGAACTTTTGAAATTTTGAATACTTCATCGCACCTAAATTTTAAAATAGTACTTTCGCCACACCCAACTTCTATTCCCGAATTCACAAATCTATCATCAAGATTCATGAATCGCCTACATTCTTGCTTTCGGTGCATTATCCTTTTAATTAATGAATCAAAATGATAATAGTATATTAACACAAGTCACACAGACTAAACAGGAAGTTTTATTAAAAAAACATTTTTGTGTATTTTATTTATTTTAATATGAGCATTATTAAGAGAAAACACCATATCTTGTTAATTGATTTTCCAATCCAATCAACACAAAAAAAAATACTAGGAATCAAATCTTGTTCGAAGATGCTCAACACCTTAAACATTTGACACCATGACCAACAACTATAGTAGATAGGCCTTTGAAATTGTTCACTTTCTAGTTCTATTTTATTATTTCTTTTTTTACATTAAAAATTTTTCAATTCTTTTTTATTAGATTAAAAGTTGAACCAATAAATATAATACATATCAGTCTAGTCTAGAGAAAAAGTAAACACTAGAATGATTCCAAAATATCCAAGTATATAATTGGTTAAGTATGTATGAGGATAAAAAATTGTATATAAATACAAACAAATAAAATACAAAGGGAGAATACAATAATGCAGATATGGATGAATCAAAATCAATAGATGTCGACTTGATTGAAGAATAATAGCTGTGGGGCTCTTCTCAATTCATTTCCAACCATAGTTTAAGATCTCAATTGTAGTCACATAAAAACTTTCAGAAAAATACCGAAATGTCTCGATTTTTATTCAGTAAGATAAAATTAACACGAAACTCAATGTTGTGTAACACCTTATACATTTCACTTCATCATTTTTCATCCATATGTTAAATCATTACGAGTATTTCGAATCATTCAGAAAATCCGTACTAGCATATAGTCAAACTGAGATTTAAGATATGTTTGCTTCAGTTGATAATTTATGAACTGAACTGATCTGAACTAAACTAAGGTTGTGTTATTTTCAACTTAAGTTCAGCTCCATTTAGTTCAGTTCAGTTTTGGTTAGTTAAAATTTGTACTTCACTTCAGTTAACTTCAATTCAATTCAGTTCAGAAATTTTCAATTAAGGCTCTGTTCTTTTCAGCTGCGGATTTCGTGAACTGAACTGAACCGAATGAATCTGAAGTGAAGTACAAATTCAAATTAACCAAATCTGAACTGGATGGATCTGAACTTAAGTTGAAAAGAACATAGCGTAACTTAAGCTGATCTGAAGTATAAATTTAAAATAAACAAATATGAACTGAATTGAACTGAACGGACCGAAATTTAAGGTTAACTGAACATACCGTAATTCGATTTTCAAAGAAAAATCATAAACCATGATATGGTCCACATGGTCCCAGACAAGACATGAGATAGTGCAATAGGAAGAGAACACGCAGAGAGGCTTACTTGGGTTGGAGAAATTGATGATTGAATAATTTTAGGTTAAAGTAATTATTTGATTGAATGGGACTTGGCTTTTATATCTATCTATCTTTCAATGAGAAGGAAGAAGAAAGAAAGAAAGAAACAGACTGATCAGATAACCATTGAATTCTTGGGCACAAGATTTGTGCCCACTATACTTGTGTTCTTGAAAATCAACTTGACATCTCAAATCATTTGGTACACTAGTGCAATCAATTGATTCCTCAATGTTAACAAACACACACTATTACTCCATGTGCTCCAATTATTGGTCCTCTAGCTAGCTACTATTTGGCATGGATCACTTCAATGTCTAGTGTAACTCCAAATGAAATGAAATCGAAATGTTATTTCGTGCGGGATTTAGGTTACACGGTGAGATTTGACTGGTTGTAATGCAGTTGTAACCACGAGTAGGGTTTTTATTATGGATCTTATTAGATATGTCGGGATGTGTCTTCAAGCACTCATCAAGAAGGAGAAACTTGATGGCTTAAACTAGAGTTATGACTTCTTCTTCTTCAAGGTTGATGCCCACTATCCACTTGAGGGTTTAGAGTCCAGCAATAGATCGGTTACGCGAGTCGAGCCTACTTAAAGCTCGAACTCTACTAACTAAATATAATAAACAAGTCGAGCTTGACTCTCAATTTGTACTTGTTCATAATAAAGAGCTGAGCAACTCATTTGAGCTCGAGGTGAGTATCAAAACACCCGCCTCACTTTGACTCGATAATTACCACTATCTAGTGTCCACAATGATAAAGTACCGGTCGCTGAACTCAGGGTAAGGACAAGGGTGATGTCCACCAAGGTTCGAAGTCTAGTATTAAAGTTGTTAAGCGAGTTGAGCCTCGTCTCGACTTACTGAATAAAATAAACAAGTAGAGCTCAAGTCTCATTTTGTACTCATTCAGACTTCAAATTAACAAGCCGAGCATGCTCGACTCCTTTGAGCTCGAGCTCGATCTAAGTATCACAATACTCATCTCTCTTTGGCTCCGACAATCACCACTTTCTAGCATCCACAGTAATAAACAACTTCAGGCTAAACTTACAGTACAGCCATTAGTTAAACCTGCAAGTGGGAGGTGATTTACACCATTAGAGACATATCAGTGAACAGAATTGCTGACGAATGACAAAATTCATGCTTGTTTATATGAGTGAAATACTAATAATATCTCACTTGTATATAAGCTACTTTTGAACACAAAGTTATAAAAATAATAATAATGATGAGAAAGTGACAAAAAGATCACCAACATGTGTGCCACCCTACCCTACTCTCCTCATGGCTTGCCCTGCATTCATAATACTCTTTGCACTAATCAGGAAATCCAATTACTACACACACATCATTTATTTCTTTGTTTTAATAATATTGGAAACGCGTACCCGAACATAAATGTTTACGTACTACATAGGGTCGGAGGTCGGTTCCTTCCAAAGTCGTTGAAGGTTGTCGGGCAATCGTCATAACCACATGCGGATTTATTGAATTTTCCTGATGACTAGATGTGTACGTGAGGTTACATGAATACTTGTAGAATGTGTACATACTTGTAGTAGATTACATATATGCATAACATTTTTCAGGAATCTGGATTCCATACTTGAGTTGAGCTAGGTAGGTAGCGTGGTCGTGGAGGTTGGTTGGACAATCGTCATGTCTGTACCCTTGTTTCGTGATTCTAGAAACAATGACAGACATGTCTCGTAAGATTACTCTTGACATTAGGTGCGATGTTTTTGTCTTCAAGACATCAACATTTTTCGACTTATCCACTATCTAATTAGATAATTATCGCACACTTTTAATTGTATCATAATTCCGTTTTTTTTTTTTTTGAAGAAAAATATGAAGAAAGAAAACATTAATAGAAGCCAAGATATCATGGAAAGTGTGGTGAACCAATTGTATGTAAAGATGAGTTCATAGGAAATAAACTTCATAAAGTAAGTATAAACAGCGGGTACACGAGTTATCAGATTATTATTGTTCGAAACACTTCTACCAAAGTACTCGAGTTCCTAGCCTATTAACAAGAAGTAGTAGTAGTTTTGCAAATGTTGTTTTAGGTAAACATCACTTTCTTTGGGGCTACATCACAAGAATTGAATTTATTGTCGTTATATATTATTAATTATCATATATACTTATGTAATGCTAGCTATACCCTCTTTTTTATCATATCGTCATCTTCCTTTCTTTTCATATAATAATTTTTCCTAGTAGAAATTATCAATCTTTGACCTAGCCCAACTTGTAACATATAGTATATCAATGATATATAATATAGTCAGACAAAATGCAGTCCTAATAGTAACAAAATTACAAAACTATGTGACATATTGATAGTATTTGTCAATCCAAATAACGCTCGTCAATGGCAACATTCGTTTAAAATATTGTGTTACGTGCCTGACAGGTGTTTACGAAGTCGTAAGGTTGAAGACGAAACGTTGAACTAAATGTTTAACAGAGTCGGTAAATAGAATGCGAGTAGCGAACGAATACAATACATTATCTGTTGGGTCATGCATCTGCATAATGCACGCATGAAACTCAGAACTCATCAAAGAAAACACTGCACGTGTGTTATACATGAAATTGAGGTGAATATTATCGTGTCCAAATACACTACTGCTTCCGTATTTCATTTGTACAAATGCATTTATAATTTGACAATCGACAACTCATTGTAGTATCATTGGATAAGGTGATAAGCATTCCACATTGTTGTGCAGGTTATGTAAAGGTAGTAAGGTGAGAAACTCCTAAGAAAAACGTAAAAAACGAGACATTGATACAGTACACGGGACACTGATATACATTACATTACATAACATTATATTACATAACACTGATACTCTAAGTCACTAACATAAGCACTAATGTACTACATTTAAGCACATAGACCAATTCATTTGGAATTCTCTGAACTGAACTGAATTCAAGCATAAATTCAAATTATCCAGACTTGAACTGAATTGAACTAAATGAACTTGAACTGAATTAAACACAACTGAAACTTATGTGAATTAAATAAAGTTTTATATATTCTTTTACACATTTTTCGTAAAATCACGCTTTAGCTTCGGGTTGGAGCAGTGGTGGCGGTAGTAAGGTTGATGCTGGTTTCGGTGTTTGGAGGTTCTCGTTCAAGTTCTCGTGGTTTAGGTTGAGATAGGAAAGGATGAGGTCGGTTTCGGTGTTTGGATGTTATCGTAAGTTATCGTGGTTTAGGTTGAGATGAGGAAGGATAGGCTGGTTTCGGTGTTTGGAGGATCTGGTTCAGGTTCCGGTTTCAGGTTCTCGTGGTTTTGGTTGAGATATTACTGGGTTCAGGTTATGGAGTTGGCTCTGGTTCTCGGGTGTTGGTTTAGGGTAATTCGGTTTTGGGGTTTTGGGGTCGAGGTTGAGGCGGACTTTGTTGGTTTAGGTTCGAGCTGTGGTGCAGAAGTTGAAATCTGGGGGTTTGGTTTAGGTGAAGTTGGTATTGTGCTTATGTTAGGTTTTGTTTGCTGTCTTAGTTAGGTCTGGTATGTCTCTATGTAATTGTTGCCGAGCATTTCTTATGCTCTTCTTTAATTAATGGAAATTTTTGCCGTTTCAAGAAAAAAAAAATATAGCACCTGACATGCCCGACTGATCTTTATTTGACAATATTTTCCCGACTCTTTAATCATATATGTCCAATGAATTCGACAATATTTTTCCGACTCTTTATTCATTATGCTTGTTTTGTTGAATGAACAAATATTTTGTGGTCAAGAGTGTTTGATAGGTATCTGAAATTACAAGCTCCATGCAGTAATTAAAATTAATTAAGTTCATGATCGAAACGTTAACTTAATGTAACACACAAAGACAGGTTTGTGTTGCTTTTGGTGTTGTAAAAACACAAACAACAACTCCAGACTGTAAATAACAACTTCAATACTTTGAATTAAGACGAATATAACAACAAAATGTAAAGTAGAGAAGATGTAAATATTTTCATGCAATATTTCTATTGCTTGATGCTCTTAGGCAAAAACCACTACATATGATTTTTCAAGTTACAACTACGCTTTCGTCTCCGATCTGTCACTACATAAAACACAGACGAATACGGAACCACTCGTCTAACCTATCCCTTAGTC
>JAYMSL010001359.1:0-17544 GCA_036897195.1 Plantago coronopus
TCGGATTTATCATTTATTTGATGTTTGGAGTTTATGATCTATGATGTTTGGAGAATGATTCTAAATTTCTAATATTTTGTTTTTTCCATAAAATATGAGCATTTTAAAGGTTGATATTGATATTTATATGAAAATATAATGCATAAATATATATATATATAAATATTATTTTAATCCGGGTCCCGGTTTTAAAACATAGGTTCAACTCCAACTAACAGGTGGTCATCGGTTCGAAACTTCGAGTAACCGAAATAGGAATCCTATTTAATAGCAAAACCCGGTTTGCTTGGAAAAAACCCGGTTGAACCAACACACGATTTAACTATTAACAGCCAAAATCAAGAAGATGGATTATTAGCTTCTTCTTCCTCATCTTCACCACTCTACTACCAGCTCCCAAATTTATCTCCACTGCAATTGATCAGAAATTCACAAATTCCAAACCCTAATTCCCAAATTACTATCTGCTGTAATGGCAGCTCAAGGGTTCAATCTAGTTTCCACGATTCCGTCTTCTTCTTCAACCTCACACCAATCTTCAAGGAAGCCCTCTGAACAAGCTCTGTGCTTCAGTCTCTCGAATTCTTTTCTGGGCACAAAGCAATCGATTAGACCATCAAGTTTCAATCTTTCTGCCCCAAATAGACGTAGTAGTACTGCTATTGTCGCCACTATCTCCTTCCCAACTTCGTAAGACTCTTTATCTTTTTTGATAAAAATCTGTTCTTTTTTGTTTGTTTTTTTTGGATTTGTTTAATTGTTTAATGGTTTGCTGTTCTTGTAGAGATAAGGAGGTAGATGCTGCTCCCAAGGCAACAGCAAAGTAATTCTCTTGCATTATTATTATGATTTTGATATGTTTATTGTTCGATTATTAGCATATAGTTGGAATCAACGGAAAATATTCGAAGATAGAGTTTATTATTAGGCATAGTTGTGTGTAAGTGTTATTATGAGAGTCGGGATTGTGAAATGTTGTAACTATGATGAGTTTAGGGAGTTTTTACTGTAGTATGTTTTGCTTGAGTCATTGAGTGGTTATGTTTGCAGATGGTCGTCGAGGGCATTGAGAGCGTATAGCTTTTCTTTCCTGGAGACGAGGAAGCTCAAGCATCTCACGACTGGCTCTGACGCTTTGCTTTTGGGCGTTTTGGTCGAAGGTTTGTGTTCCGATTGGCTTCTTATAGTCTTTGATTTATTGGTCTTGAGTGATTGGAATTGTGATGTAGTGTTTTGAATTTGTCATGAGTGTGAAATAGTGCTATTGTTTGTGGTCTTATGTAACACGTTGGATGCCTTTTCATGTTATGAGGTGTACGTGGTTTAACCTGCAGGAAGCAGTCTGGCGGCCCAGTATTTGAGGAAACATGGTATTACACATTTCGAGGCACGGGCTGAAATTGTCAAGTTGCTTGGAAAAGGCTACTACTTTCTAAATATGAAAGAATTTTCACCCTTTACCAAACTAGCTCAGAGATGCCTTGATCGGGCACTTGAAATAAAGTTGAAGGCAGGTTAGTATTGAGTTTTCATAACTATTGAGTATGTTGTTAATGATGGATTGTGTATCATATCATTGATTGGATTTAGGACTCCTGAATAAGCATTCGTATTACATCTTTGTTTTCTAGCTTGTCAATAGTTGCTTATGCGGGATGTCTGAAATCTTAAAACTAAAACAATCTTCTACATGAGGTCCATTGCCTGCCTTGATATTTGACTTGGAGTGACAATAATTTGGTTTGAACATTTGAATACCATGTTCTGAACTCAGAGTATCTGGATCATGGCACTATTACTTGCACATTTCCTGGCTGGCTATTTGTTATTGTACTATGTAACCATACTTCAAGGCAACTTGAAACTAAATTATACTTAGTTCTAGCGTTGTTGATGACACTAGTAACCTATATATTTGCGTTTATTTATCTTCTTACCTGATCACACAATGTATTTTCAACTAAATATCACTGAATATTCTACCTCACTTCTAGTTCTCCCTGCTAGGGAAACTTAACATATTGACGCTGGCACACCTATAAAATTATGACTATTCTATCAAATTAATTGCCGGATAGGCCATTACATAGACTTGCCTTTGTCGCTTCCTTCACTCTTCTAAGTAAGGCTTGCTATCAGTGATATCAATTGCTTGATCTTGAATTACTTCCCCAGTTTTTTCATGTTTCATAGATAATTACACCGTCCATTTCACTGGTTGCTTATTACCAATGACCAACTTATCCACAATTCACTAAATTAAGTCTGCTTAAAGTTTGTATTCATGTCCTATGGTTTTCCTGTTTTGGCAATAATTCATGATCCGGTGGGCTACTTCATGAAATTTAATATGGTTGAACGAAACACCACTAAACATCCGAGTAACATCTATTAACAGAAATTATGCCACATGGTGTTAGCAATCAGTTTTATATGGTTTGGTTTGGAGTTTTTACCTTGAAACACTAGCGAAATTCTTACAGGAAGGATTTGTGGTCATATAGAATGGATACTTGTTGAATTAAAATTATTTTCTCCTAAAAACTGTCATTTAATTTATTCTACTTGTTCATGTTTATCGTGTATTACCACGGTCCACGAACATTAAACTTAAATTAAACGTGCTGTAAGACTTAAATATTTCTTCTAGTGAGCCTATTTGCTTGTTTGGATGCAGGTGAAGATGGGGAACTAACATGTGCACATTTGGTTCTTGGGATTTGGTCAGTAAAGGAGTCAGCTGGTTCTAAGGCATTAGCAGGATTAGGCTTCAATGATGAGAAGGCAAAAGAGATGGAGAAATTCGTAAGTTTCAGCCAAAACCAGAAAAACCGTTGAAACTAAAAAATGACACAGTATATAGTAATCACTTTCGTTGCTCTATCTGACTTCAGTGCGTTTGCTATCATGCAGATGGACACTGATACCAACTTCATCTTCGGAAAGCCTCTTCTGGAGGCCGTAGATGTAGATCTCAATGTCAACTAGCGTGGCATCATCCAGCTACGCGAAATAATTTATATGCTAGAAATTGTATACTGACATGTAAGGTCATTCCAATTACTTTGATCAGTTTCTTTGTGCTGGCTTAGAATTGTGGTGCTTCATTGTATTATTAGGCCATTCTTTTCTTCTGATTAAAATGCCATAAATCTGTAAACTGTCTACATCAATGCTGTACCGTGTAGTCGAATTGTTCAAGCTTACGCAAACCAGACGTTGTAGTGAAGCTCTCGCAGATGAAGATGTGTGTTTCTTAAAAGTTGAAAATGTAATGCCGTAACTGTCCTGGTTAAAAATAAGAGAAAAAAAAGCGATTATTTTTTCATCCATGTCTGGGGTCTGTAAATCCTAACCTGCTCCGTCGTCACTGACCTCCAGAACGTATGTCAGTTGTATAATTTTTTCCAATTATCATGATAATCGGTCCTCTCACAATTATCCATGTCTGGGGTCTATATCAATTATCCGATAATTTTGGTCAACGATTTTTCACAACTGAATTTTGTTAAATCGAAGAGCCAGAAAGAGTTAATGGTACTGATGGTCTCGATGTATAAGCGTGAGTTAATGGTTGACTAACTGAAACATGTTACCTGGTACAATGTGTGGTTTATAATGCATGTCGGACCTTGTGTATTAAAAAAGTGTAAGTCTTGGCCATGTTAATAATCTGGTCCGGTAGGCCGATTGTGATAAGTTTTTTTACATCGATCGAGTGAAATGAACCAACCCTGTGTTAACCTCTTTTGTGGTTGGCGATCAGTCTACACTTCCATTACCAAGTGCCGCATTCTTCAATCAATTCACTCTTCTAACCATGATTTTCACCCTAGACTTAAGAAACATGATTTACGCACCTTGTCATCATCCATGTTCGTTTAAAACCTACCTATTCTAAAATTCCGAACTACAGGTTACGTCGTCCACCCCTAAAAGGTGGTTTAATCAAGGTTGAATTGGTATGCTTGATTGGTGCCGAACTCGGCCAAGATCGAGATTAGAGGTTCGACCGGTTCAACCGGCCCCCGAACTTGGGTTTCAAAACATAATTCGATACCGAACATGCCAATCTTGTAGGCGTGTTTTGTCAAACACGATTTATGGCAACCCAAGATAGATTGGCTTCTTCTTCCTCACACCATTTTTCTTCCAAGAATTTCCTCAGCTCTGCCATAAAATTGAAGCTGGGTTTTCAGTTCATCAAACCCAATATTCAAGACTGTAATGGCAGCTCAAGGCTTAGCTGTAGTTTCAACTATACCCTCTTCTTCAACCTCGCATCAATGTTCAAGAAAACAGTATGATGAGGTTATAAGATTCAGTCTCACTAGCTCCTTTATGGGTGCAAAGCTATCAATTAACCGGTCAGGTTTCAATCTTGTTGCTTCAAACAGACGCCACTCGATTGTGGCTGCCGCCTGCGCTCTCCGAACCACGTAATGATTCTTTCTCTCGGATAAAAATCTGTTCTTGGTTCGAATTAGGTTAACTGTTTAATTAATTGATTGATTTTTTTTGAAAAATATTGTTGTTTGTAGAATTGAGGGAGTTGAAGCTGAGAAGATGCCAAAGTAAGCTTTGATTTTGAATTGGTGAACTTTGGATTTGTTATGTTCTGTGTTGGAGTAATTGAGTGTTTTTTGTAATTATAGATGGTCAGCGAAGGCAATTAGGGCGTATTCGATGGCTACGTACGAGACTCTGAGGCTCGAGTATCCTAAAACCAGCAGTGAGGCTCTGCTTGCGGGCATAATGATCGAAGGTTTGCGTTTCCGGTTCACTGTGTTGAACTCTTGATTTTGTTAGTCGTTAAGTGTACACGAGTTTGAGATGAGTAGGTTTTTGCGTAAATACGAGAATTATTGTTGGGATTGGTTTTAGAGAAGTTAAAATGTGACACCTAGGACTCCTTTCTGATACTGAAATGTGGTTGTGTACAAGTAATAAGGTGTGTGTGTGTTATCTTGTAGGAACCAACGAGGCTTCCGAGTTTTTGAGGGCAAATGGATTTACAGTTTTCGAAGTGAAAACTGCATGTGTGAAGGCACGGGGTCGTGATTACATGTATATTAGCCGTCCCTCAAACCTAACCTTGACTGAAAATGCTCAGAAAGCTATCGATTGGGCAGTAGAAGCAAAGATGAAGTCAGGTAGTACTGCTGTATTGTCATTTTTTTAAACATTTCATTTGTTAGTTTATATGAATACTATTCTGGACGTGGATGTTTTGTAGTTATTAATGGGTTCTTATACGGTTGATTGGAATTAGGAATTCAGTAGGACTGTAGGAGTACTCCTTACTTGCTTTCTAGACTATCAAGAATTGTCTGAGTGACTGAGAAGGGACCTTGCACGTCTGATCCATAAGTTAGCTTGAGTGACTTTTTGAAACACTCACCAAATAAAAAATCTCCATGTGAGGTAAAATGCTAGCCTAATATAACTTGTTTTAGGCAAATGATTAGTTGATTTACGCAAATATACATTGGTTTGAGGGATCTAGATTTCACGATTATCGTAGAACTACTAGTGTACTAGCTTGAATGTTTCTTGGTTGACTTTTTGCTACTCTCTTCCAAAGCTGAACCCTGAGAAACTAGAAAACATGATATATCACAGTGCAGTACACATCTACCTCAAGTATTTGCTTTCATTCATCTTCTTTGTTGATTGGAACTGCACTGCGTTCTTTCTTTCATTTTTTCAGCTTTCATTGATAGGAGATAGATGGGGCTTGAGAACTTAATTTGCGAGTAGAATCAAGTGAACACCCGCACCAAGTATTGAGAATAGATCTACGCTTAAGTTCTACTGAAGCTGATAACAATTGGTTTATAGAGTTTATTGAAATATTCAAAAGGTAATATCATATGCTATATGATGAAGAGAGATACAATACACGAGATATATTACAGTAAATAAGACAGACAAGAGATGAGGCTACTGCTATTCGGCAAAGGGTTACTTGCTGTCCCATTGGAGCAACAAAGTAACAACCCAAAAGAAATTCTTAACCAACTTATAGTCCGGGCTAGAAACATCTACTGTTTCTCTTATTCCGAAGACTTCTTATCTTTATCTCTAACTCTACGTTAATTACTATACAGAAATGTGGTGGATCTTAAAACCTTGTTAGCTTTGGCCTTTCTTCTTATGAAATGCATCACTTCTGTAACAGTAACTCATGTATAAAAAACATAGTGGCTAATTGTGCTTGTAAGTATTTTTACCAGTTTCTTGCTAATGGGGCATAACCATATGGAATTGAGCAGGGCTGGCCCTAGCTTTGCCCTGTGAGGGGAGTGTGCCCACACAGGGCCAAGTTATTTTGGGGCCCAAAATTTTGTAGGAGATGAGGACCAAGTAGTTTTTTTGCTTCATCGGAGGATAGTTATGTAAAATCATTTTCGGCTTGTGGATATCATTCCTACTTGTTTTTATCATTGTTTCATTTTGTCCCTGTTCGAAACCTTGGGCCTATATAGTGTTGTGTTCATTTTTTTTCTTCCAACATTTCAATTTCAAGTAAGGCTTTATTTCTTCCCTATTTTTAGATCATTCTAAAACCTATGTACATTTAACTTTAATCTCAAACAGTTAAAAGTTCAGGCCTTTTATGCCTATTCAAACAAATACGTAAAAATGTTTTAATTTCAATCATGTGGATTTCAGTTTTAGATTTGTGAGGTGCTGCAAACGCTTAACCATAAGTTATAGTAGTTCTATCTGTGATTTAGACCGAGAGAACATACAGATAAATTTTACCATTTGCACATGGGCCCTGAATATATAAGCCGGCCCTGAAATTGAGGTGCCGTTCTTCTTTGATCTTCACAAGTCTCAGATTTTTCTTTCCAGTACCTTCAGTATATGGCCTTATAATATCGAGGTATATGGTGTCATTTGCTGTAATAGGGTCAAATTTTAAACTTGAATGTGCTTGGTTTAGAGGCTTCTATGAGGCGTCTGTATCATGGATGCTTAAAGAACTTCGGGTTATCTACTCCCTTACTAATCCCTCTCTTGCGTAGTAAATCTGATTGATTTATTTGCTGCAGGTGATGATGGGGAAATAACAACTTCACATTTGCTTCTTGGAATTTGGTCGGTAAAGGAGTCAGTGGGACATAAGGTATTAGCTCAATTTGGCTTCGATGATGAGAAGGCTAAAGAATTGGCCAAAAAAGTGAATATTAACATCGACCTACTTTAGTGCATTCCGCTTCACGCTGTCTTTTTCTGCAGTCCAATGATCTCGAAGTCCCTCTAGCATGGCAACAGTAAGCTTGTTCGATTTATTTGCTAGAAGATGTATACGGATATGCAAAGTCATTCTGATGTTTGATCAATTTTGTGGTAATTCTTGGTAGTAGGAGTGTAGGACTGATGATTATTTTGGTTCAAATGTCAAAGGCTGTAAACTCCATTTATGTTGTACTACCTTGAAGTCGAATTCTTCCAAGCGTAGTTTTTTATGTTTTCAAAAGATGATTGAGCATGCATCTCAGGCCTGATCAGATCAACAAGCCGATGACTAAGGTTGGATCGGCAGAAAGCATGAAATGGTGTAAATTTATGGTTAAGCGAGCGAGTATTCTGCTGCAAGCGTATATTTGGTTATTTATACCCCTGTGCGGAACCAGAGAACGTATACCTCTGTATTTGGCTATCATATTCTGCTGCGAACGTATATTTGGTTATTTGTACCCTCGTCCATTGTGCACGCTATCACATATGATAGTGTGCGGAACCAGAGACACATCATTACAAAAGCCAAACTTTCTCTCGACTAGACCACCAAAACCCTTACCTCATCACCACCGCGATGAACTTGATGGCTTGCTCCCATCTTCATCACTAGGTGTCGAGTGAACCTCACCGAAGGAGGTACCGTCATTGGTCAGGGCCATTGTGGAGGCATTTCTCGAGGAAAAATTCGCTGGAAAGAATCGGGTTTTTAACCCTATGCTATTATAACTTAACTCGAATCAATGTCGTTAAAGTTCAAACCGAGTGCAAGCAGCTTGGTAATTAAGTAAGTACGAATTGAAGAACAGACTATTATTATAAAACACATCACATATTATCATAGTAAGTTTATTATAAATTAGACCTACTAAATCAAGAAACGATTTTTCATTACTAATACACATAATACATGTACTTGTGAAATTGTCTGTAACGATTTTCAAACAAGATATGTTTACGCGTGAAAATTCATTGAACTTATTTTTTTTATAATTCGTTTGATAAATCGTATATTACATCGCTCGCGTAAAAATTAAGCCAACATAAAATAAAAATAATGAAGGTACAATATATTTGCACTGTGGTACAATAGATCCGTATCATCTTCTTCAAGAGGGTTTTTCGAAACCCTAACTCTCTCAGTCTCAGTCAGTTGCTTCCCGCCATTGTCACTCTCTGAGCTAGCTTGGTACAAGATGAGCTATGCGGCGTACAAGATGATGCACTGGGCGACCGGCATCGAGCATTGCGCCTCGGGCTTCGTCACGCATTCTGCCGCCGATTTCACCCCGCGAATTCCCCAACTCCCCTCCGACGACCTGGACTCCAGTTTTCCGGCCACCGGAAAGTCCGTCGGACCGGTGCCTAACCTTATCACAGCTGCAGCTAACATTCTCGAAGTGTACAGTGTTAGAATTCAGGAAGCTGATGGTGATTCTAAGCATGCTGCTGAGCCGAAGCGTGGCGGTGTTTTGGCTGGTGTCGCCGGAGTATCGCTTGAGCTCACGTGCCATTACAGGTTCGATTTTAGCTGAATTGTGGTAATTAGGGACGCTATTGGTTTTGGAATGGGCAGAGGATTGCAGTAGATTGATTCATTTTGATTCATTTGGATGGATTGATGCATTAATGTGCATTTGTAGTTACATTTATCGTTGGAAATGCAGTAGTTTCATTCAATTGGATGCATTTGATGAGTTATTGTGCTTTTGTAGTTAATGTTTTGTAGCATAGGTAGGCTTTGTTTAGCTGGAGAGGGGAATTCACTGAGCTGATTTTGGATGCATTTGATGAGTTATTGTGCTTTTTTGTAGTTAATGTTTTGTAGCATAGGTAGGGTTTGTTTAGCATAGAGTATTGATAGTTGTTCTTGACCATGTGATAAAACACTCTGGATCGGAAGCTTCATTGGCGAACAAATATGAAATGAAGATGAAGAGTAAGACAGTTGAGAAAAGGAGAGAGAACCTTTTGTGAAATTTTGTGTGTTCTGTAAATAATGAAATGTTCTGTACATGTATCTAACAGATACCAAGCTATATATACTAGGAAGAAAAATAAAAAAGCTATTCTACAAGGTTAACAACTGGCATTTACAAACACATCAACTAATAAGCATTCTACAGAATTGGCGCCATCTTCCGCTGTGTTGTATTTTGAAATCATCCCAGCTGAGCTGGCGCCTTGGTGTTGCGAACTAGCAGATTTGTCTTGAGTCGATCTTGATAAATTCTTCTGATACCATGGACGATCTTGTAGCTGTTCACGAGTGTCCGATTGTGCTGCAATTTGATTGAAATACATTATCTCATTCATTTGTTTAGATGCATGTTTTTAACCGATGCACTTCCGAGGATAAATTCATGTGCTTTTATAGGGTTATACTTTATAGAGCCAGTTGCTCTTGGTTAGTTGGAGAACGATATGCAGCGAGCTGCATAGTCTAGAAAATTTCATTTTAGTCGTTTTGCATTTTTTTAAAAATTTTCGGATTTAAAATAAAGAAATATTGTTGATGAGTGATGTTACTTTTTCGGCAAAGAAGCATCCCCCCCCCCCCTGTTCACTGTTCAGCCACTTGTGCAATTTCCCCCATAAATCAAACTTTACACGGAAGCTTGCAAAAATGTATAAACTTTAAGTGGTTACACGTTTGAAGAGTCTTTGTAAGTAGCAAATACGTGTAATTGGCCTATCCTCTTTATTTTTAAAAAAATTGATGTGATTAAAATACGGGAAGATTGTTATCTAGGGTATTCTGGTAAGTTTCAATGAGTTTGAGTAATTCTGGAAATTGGTGTAGTAAACTGTATCGTAGTTATCTTCCTTTAGCTCACTACACGTAAAACCATAACACTAATTTGGTTCTTTAAAACTTATTTAGCTGGATGAAAAATGATATCTTGCAACTGTGGTGTAGATTGCATGGCAATGTGGAGTCATTGGTGGTATTACCAAATGGTGGTTCCGGTGGTGGAAGAAGGAGAGATTCAATTATATTGAGTTTCCGTGATGCTAAAATTTCAGTTCTGGAGTTCGATGACTCAATTAATGGTCTTCGCACTAGGTGAGCCACAAACCCTGCCTCAATTGATACAGGGTAAAATCAAATAGTCTATGTTTCTGTGGTTCATACTTCATACCATGAATCAGCTAGGTGCTTAATGCCTTTATCTGGTGTGTTGTATCAGGATTATTTGCGTTGTTGTAGTGTTTATCTTCTTGACTGTATTTGCCTGACATTTCTTAGTGCACGACTGAGGCAAAATGCTTTAATGTATTTTGCAAAGTAGAAGCCAGCCAGTTCAAGTATAAATTAGGAGTTAGAGCAAATTATGCACTCATATGTCTTTTTTTTCTCCTGCCTTTTTTCTCTTGCGTCGGGATAGTCAAAGAGTTCTTCCTTCTATTTTCCCCATTGAATCTCAATAAATTCATGCTTCATTATGGTTTTGGTTGTACATTAGTAATTTAGTATGCTAAATTGTTCTGACATTCTTCCATATATTAAGTTTCAGAAATTGACCTGTGTTTAACATGCTTGTCTGTTTTCTCTTCCAGTTCAATGCATTGCTTCGAGGGCCCAGATTGGACGCACTTGAAAAGAGGTAGAGAATGTTTTGCTAGAGGCCCACTGGTGAAAGTTGATCCTCTGGGACGGTGTGCTGCAGTTCTTGCATATGGAGAACAGATGATAGTGCTCAAGGCTGCAGAGGTTTTCCCTTTTGTTTTATCTATTGTTACGCGGTTATCTCAATATAAGTGCGAAAATACGGGATACTTTTTTCAATTATCTCCTAGGTCTTTTATCCTCGGAGCTGAGTTAGCCTTAGCCCCTCCTCAGGAAGACTGCTAAGTTGCTCAATAACCTGATTTTCACAATTTGAAAAATCTAATGGTTAGATGTCAATTCTGGCCAATGATTTGAGTGTGAGGCACATTTGCTGTTAAAGGAATGCATTCTCCTACAGTCCTTTGTGGTTATGACTCCTGCATAATTATAAATAGTAACTCATGAACAATGAACTGAAGTTTTTTATTTTATTTTTCAACAACTTTTTGATAAAAAAATTATCAGTTGAAGAAATCTAATTCTACTGATCATTTTTCTGCATAATATAGTGTTGACTTTTTACAATCATAGACGTGCCATATAAATTTGTGCTCAAATTGTAGACCAATACTTGAATCAAATGCGAATATATACGATATATGCAAACTCGCATGGTTCTGCAAGCACGACATGATTTGTAATTGATTGCTGGTTTTGAACAATTTGCCTGTAATTCTTTGCTGGAAATTCACTACATCTGTCAGTAGCCAGTAGTTTGACTGGTCCGGTGGTAGTATTCAGGCTTCGGGATCACCATGTGTTATAATCTGTCCTTTGATATGATGATGTAAGAGAGCTATTCTATGTGGTCATATTCCGTCAACTAATCAGTTCTAACGTATATAGATGATATCAAGAGTTGAGCTAATTGCACTTCCCTCTTAGGACGGCATGGTATTGGTTTCATTTTAAATTGTCTACCTACGAAGCAAAGTAAAAAACTGTAGGAGTATATATTAAATTTTGGTAGAGGGGGGGTGGGGTGGTGTCTTATTTATGATTGTATGCTTTATGTTTTTTTTTTATACAGTAAAAAATCATACATATTACTTATATTGCACCTAATTCTGAATTTTGATGTTAGGCCAGTTCTGCTTTAGTTGGAGTGGACAAGGCCTTTAGTTCAGGACCTTTGGTTGCTTCTCGAATTGAGTCATCGTATGTTGTTGGACTACGTGATCTTGACATGAAGCATGTTAAAGACTTTATATTTTTGCACGGTGAACATTGATCTGTTTTCTTTTTTTGTATTATATTCTTTATTTGATTAAGAGCAATCTTTGCCATCTTGATGTTTATGTTTCAAAACCTAATCTTTGCCAGGTTACATTGAACCTGTTGTGGTTATTCTGCATGAAAAGGAGTTGACTTGGGCTGGCCGCGTCTCATCGAAACATCACACATGCATGATTTCTGCACTTAGCATTAATACAACTCTCAAGCAGCATCCACTTATATGGTCAGCCACGGTAAGATTTCTTTAGTCAGACCATGTCAGTGTTAGATACATTCTTTGTCTTATTTTTATAGTGTATACGTATGTTGTGTATGGTGTTTCCATAAAGGATTGAATACTGCAGTCCAAGGATTTCTCAAATTTGCTTTATTATTTTATATTTCAGAATCTCCCTCATGATTCATACAAGCTACTTGCCGTTCCGTCTCCCATTGGTGGAGTCCTTGTAATTGGTGCAAATATGATTCATTATCATAGCCAGGTGTGCTAATTCCTTCCTTCACATTTATGCAACGCATGTGCGTCCTTTTCGATTTTCTGACCTTACTCCTTATCTCTTTGAATATTTCAACTGGACAGTCAGCGTCGTGCTTCTTAGCATTGAATACTTTTGCTGTCCTATCTGATGGAAGGTAAGATTCAAGCCCTTATTTTGTTCCTTCTTTCTCTTTTCTCTTATTCATCTGACCCACCCTGCTACAGTTTCCTATACTCTCTAGACTCTACGGTCTATTAACTTTGTGCAGAATTTTGTTTTCAGTCAAGACATGCCTAGATCTAGTTTTACCATGGAGCTTGATGCTGCCAATGCCACCTGGTTAACAAATGATGTTGCCATCTTTTCAACTAAAACTGGGGAACTGCTACTGCTTACTCTTATTTATGATGGGAGGTTGGTAATACTATGCTTCTCTGATTCTTTTAGTTTGTTTAAATAATCGGTAATACTAGCCATTCACCATCTTTCCATAGTCAAAGAAGCCATCCATGAATGGGAATATCACAATTTCTTATTGCCAAACTTATTCCTGATGGGTTTATGCTGTGTTGATTGTCACAGAATTGTGCAGAGACTTGAGCTTTCCAAATCAAGAGCTTCAGTCTTAACTTCGGTAAGCCTCTCTTTTAGTTGTTGTAATCGTTCATAGTAAATCATCACAGTTCAAACTTACCTTATATATCTCATTTAATCACTTTTTATTATCTCATCTTTTAGGATATTACAACACTTGGAAACTCATTGTTCTTCTTGGGCAGTCGATTGGGTGATAGTCTGCTTGTGCAATATAGTTCTGGAGTAGGATCTTCAACACTAGCTCCTGGTGTGAAGGAAGAGGTATGCCATTTTCAATGTTCTATAATTTCAACCGGATGATATCTCATGTAGTTCACGTACTAAAAAGATGCCCCTAACTTGCTTAAAAGATAAAAGCCAGAGATTGAATAGAGGGTGATCGTACACTAGGAGATTATGTTGGACCACAATGAAGTGCAGGAAATAGTGAATACAACATAAATGACCCCTATTTACAGTATCAAACCACAAAAACCGTCTAAATATAAAATCTGAAAAAGAAAAAAAAATCAGTAATCATTAATTCAGTATCTCTTAAATAATAACCGTAGAGTGCACTTTGGGTTTAAGGTGTTCAGACCTTATTCAAATTTACTTGATCCTAAACGCCTATGTTTTATATGTATGGAGTATGTATAAGTTAAAATGTGCTTATGTTTGTTTCATCTATAATTTTGCAGATCGGGGACCTAGAAAGTGATGCTCCATTGGCAAAGCGGCTAAAGAGGTCATCATCTGATACGTTGCAGGACATACTGAATGGGGATGAGCTTTCTTTATATGGAACAAGCTCAAACAATGCTGTTATATCACAGGTTAAATCATCCCTGCAACCTGTGCACATTATATTTCTTATTATATGGTGACCCAGTGAGTGGAGTGTGCACTCATGAGAGTGGCTCTGTATTGGTTTTTATAGTTCGTGTCATGTTATCAGAAGGTTATTTGTCACATGTGTAGGCCATCGAAGAATGTCAACTTTTATTTGTGGTGGACATGGTGGTGGGGTATAACACTCGTTTGATGAAATTTCATATCCAGGTTTATAAGGGAAGGGGGGGGGGGAGCCGGTACCTGTAGTATTGGTGGTTGCAGATATACTCCCTCCGCCCCAGTTGAAATGAGCCATGATGTGCTTTTTCGCACAGATGTTAAGGTGTATTCTAAAGTGTAGTTAATATACTGATTGCAGCGGGTGTTATTTGAGTGAATAATTCATTAAGTTAAGAATGTCGTATTATTGGATGGTAAAATTGTGAATATGTATTGGGGAATAAGGCTAATGCTTTAAGATGATGGATCATGGAGACTGTTTTAATGATCAATCGGATGGTTCATTACCTATGGGACACCCATAATCGAAAAAAGGGTCATTTAAAAAGGGTTATAGAGTTTGGAGAAGTATTCAGAGGCTTTCCATAGTTGCAGGTGGTAATCGATTCACAATTCAACTATTAGTTTTACATAGTTTTCATACTCGTAAATGTAAAGTCATGTAAAGAAGACACTCGTGTATGTTGCAATCTAAAAGAATCACATTTTGATTCAATTCCTCTCCCCGCTGCTGATCGTATGCGTCCTTACTTTTTACTCCTTTGGGGAGACCGCGTGGAATAATAACCATGATTTGTGCTACTTTGAAAGCTCTTGGTAATGGCATAGATCATTCTTCCTATATTTTGAATAAAAAAGTTTTCAGTTGTCGTGAAATATGATAGTAAACTCATTTTTGTTTCCTTTTTGTCCCTGCAAATGTTTGCAGAAAACTTTCCTGTTCGCAGTCAGGGATTCTTTGCTTAACATCGGTCCGCTGAAGGATTTCGCTCATGGCTTGAGAATTAATGCTGATCCTAATGCTACTACAGGAATTGCAAAACAGAGTAACTATGAGTTGGTTAGATATGATTTCCTATCAACCGATATCAATTTTCTGTGTTTGTGGTGCTGAAAATGAGTTGTTGATTGTTGCATTCCTAAAATTTGTTCTGGTGTATCATTACATGGGGCAGTTTACCAACCCCATAACTAGAATGTGCACTTACATGTAGTTGTTCTTATATTGAATCTTCTTCAGGTATGCTGCTCTGGTCATGGAAAAAATGGTGCTATAAGTGTGCTTCAACAATCAATTCGCCCTGAAACAATAACTCAAGTATATACTGACTCCATATTCTTTTCTTTTTTTACCCCTTCATTTGTAGTGATATTCTGATGTCTTCGTTTAATTTTAGCTCTAGGAACTTGTGGATGTATGATCCACGTTAGGTAATTCTACCAGCCTTTATCTTCGACATTACTGTAATTTGTGGAGTGTGTGGAACTTAGTGGGGAAGTCTTCTGAAATTCTGTTTGGATTCGGTCAGCTGTATCTGAGTTAGACTAATCTACCATACATTTTATATATATTCCTTCCCGCCTGCCCAAAACTAAAATTAATTCCATCTCTATCGTCCCATGGCAAATTACAATTCCTAAACAACAATTTTCTAGGGAAACATTTAATGGTGTCTTAATTATATGCTCATTTTATCTATCTGCCCCTCCAAACAACAATTTTCTAGGGAAACATTTAATAGTAAATCACCTATTATACCCTTATAGTTATAATTATCAAACATTGCTACCCTGCAGAAGTTGATCTTTCTTAATCATTCTGCACTTCTAGTTATCGATTTTCTGCATAATCTGATCTTAATTGTTAATCTTTTTCTTTTGTGAAGGAATCATTACCTGGTTGCAAAGGAATTTGGACTGTTTACCACAAAAATGTACGCCCTGATTCCTCAAAAGGGTCAGCTGATGAAGACGAATATCATGCATACTTGATCATTAGTTTGGAAAATCGCACAATGGTATGTCGTAGATAAACCTTCTAAGTTCTGTTGACACATTCAATGGAATTAGCTGTTCACTGTGGAAGTACTTGTTTTTCCACCATGAGTAGTTTTGTTTCTATTGTAGTTTAGTTTCTGGTTAATTGTTGTCTATGCAGGTCTTACAAACAACAAATAATCTCGAGGAGGTAACTGAAAATGTTGACTACTTTGTCCAAGGAAGTACTATTGCTGCAGGAAATTTGTTTGGAAGGTATCTTTTTTTTTAATCTCTCCTTAAAATGTTGACTACTTTGTCCAAGCAAATAGCATGTTTTATTGTTTTTGTTTCCTTTTTTTTACACTCTTTCTATCTGGAAATCCAAGAGTGGTTCCTGCTTTTCGTGTGTGCTATTTGCTTGGTGTTACTTTAACTGTTGAAACACGGTAGTTCGGGAAACGTGCTACTTTGCCTTCCCAAATCAAAGATGTTGGATTCGATTTGTATCACGAAATACTGTTGTTGGCTCATAGAATTGACAGTGGACCCGATTAAAAAAAAGGAATTGACAGTGGACCTGGTATGCGTTTACCTCCTTGGACAAAGCTGAAGAGTTTAGAGAATCTCGTAAAATAAAAGACTGCTCTGGAGCTTTTGATCTTGGCATATTGTAGACTGCTCAAATCTGGCACTGTAGAGGTTTTATTGACTAGAGAGCTAGAGAGAACCTTCTGTAGGGGTTCGTCTATTATCTAGTTTGATGAACATCTTCCTTGAAGAGATGGACTTTGAGTTTTCAGGGATCTCTTTCTGATTTTGTGTTTTCTGATTATTTTTTCCAATCTAAAAGATGTTTTCTTGAAATTGCAACAAATTTATGAGATTGAACCTGCACTGATGCCAGATGAAAAAAATTGGACTGGTAGAAGGATTACACTGTACATGTGTCTTATTGATATTCTCAATGTTCCGTGAGTGAATAGATTAGTGCCGAGCACTCTAGTCAATTGTATCACACACGGATAACTAGTAAAGGCATGTGCTGCTCATTAACATGTGTGCATTGTGCTTACTCTTACTCTCATGACTTTCATATGATACTCATTACTCAAATCTCAACTTTCAACATTATGCTGATGCTTTGTTGATCTTACACTATTTACAATAGTAATATAGGTCTATAGTAGTTAGGTTTAGCTGATCCTAAGTGGTTAATTGTTTGTTTGACAGACATAGAGTCATCCAGATCTTTACTGGTGGTGCTCGGGTGCTTGATGGTGCATTTATGACTCAAGATCTAAGCTTCAAGTTGTCCAACATAGACAGTGGGCCAGGTTCTGAAACTGCGAATGTTGCTTCAGTTTCTATAGCTGATCCGTACGTGCTACTGAGAATGACTGATGGTAGTATTCGGCTTCTTGTTGGAGGTATGTTGACTTATAAAGGCTAGAGCGTTAATTTCTCATGAGCATCCATGAACAAAAACTTATATGGTTTGGCATGTAAGATGATTGTTGTTGTTGCTTGGAAGTTATGTACAGTAGGTTTTAGTTT
>JAYMSL010001360.1:0-17542 GCA_036897195.1 Plantago coronopus
GACTTCACTGTCCTACTATGATATTTCAACGTTTTCACCAGACGTCTGAAAAGATCCCTGATCGTCGCCCTCCAGGTCTACAATCCGAACAAGCGTATGAGCATCTTTTATGACAATATCACCTTGATTGGATATTAACACAGGAGCCTCACTTGAATACATTGTTCCATTGTTCCATAAACAAGGAGCCTATTGCCTTGGCAAAATCATCAAGATGATTAAGCCTACAGATCCTCTAGGTTACTGTCTCATTGAGTGTGTCGCGGTTTGGTTTCACGAGTTAATGACTCATCCAGTGTACAAGGTCATCGTTCACAATTGCCTCGTCCATTTAGGCGAGTTTCCTTACTATGTTCTTCATAAGCAAATGCTACGCCATTTCCGCCATCTAGCCACACATGAAGTTGGATGCATATCCCTTAACAGATACATTGACATTATTTCTGGAAAACTGAAAGACTCTCAGTTTATGAAATGGAAGCTCATAATCAGTTGATTAATTACTTATGACTGGTATTATTACGTAAGACCGCCACTGAACTTAAATTGAGAAACCTTGAAGATTCAGATAATCATTCCGTACTCCAATCCATGTATTTTCAATTTGTATATAAAAACAGCACTTCCAACGGTAATGAATTCAGTTTCTTTCAATTGAACCCCTTTTCTATCAAATTTCCACACACCAAGAACCTCACCAAATCGATTTCCTTAACCTCTCCGTTTTTTCAAGAAACTGAGCACTTTCATCTGTTTACTCTATCTTGCTCTACGTATGGTGGTTAATCCGTCTATAAATACTACTTACAGTCTCATTTCTTCATTCACCAATTCAACATTGGAGATCTTACCGATTTGATCAATTCGTATGTTTCGTTTTGTTCCGATGATCAAATCGTTCTGCAACTACCTTCGCTGATTTCTCGATGTTCGATTTGGTTACGTTTGTAGAGTTCAATTGAGGATGAAATCTTGTTTAACAATTCGATAAATAAAATTTGACATTGATTTGATTGTTGATGATTTTGATAAGATGAAGAAACGTAGAGCTAGTATGATTTTCTTAGAAATGAGAATGTTTATTGAGAAACTTTTAAACATTATTTGAATATGTTTTTTCCTTGATTATAATGTTCTTTATTTCTCTATCTTTTACTAAATTGTTACTCAATTTGTCTGCTTAGTAATGCAATATTTGTATTTTGACACATTATTTAAGAAAATTGTGTAAAATATTGAGATATTAGTACAATGGAGTATATTCGAGTAGTAATGAAAGGTAAAAATAGTACAAGTGGTGTTGAATTATGGTACTTACTCCTTTCCGCCTGAAAGCTTTCCATTTGATTTATTAGTCGGCAAATTAGGAAGTAGATTGTTTTGAATAAAATATTAATAGTGGGTTTGAAAATTAGATATATTTATTGGTGGTGGGTTTGAAAAGTTAGTTGGGTAGATAATTTTTGGATATATTTATTGATAAATAAGAAAGTGAAATGTCCAAAAATGAAAAATGAGAAGCTTTATATTTCCTGCTATAAAAATTGTGAATACAAGATTAATGTAGAGTTCAATTGAGAATGAATTATTGTGTAACAATCCGACAAAGCATATTGCATTGATGAATTTGACATTGATTTTATTGTTGATGATTTTGATAAGATGAAGAAACGTAGAGCTAGTATGATTTTCTTAGAAATGAGTATGTTTATTGAGAAACTTTTATACATTATTTGAATATGTTTTTTTTCTTGATTATAGTGGTCTTTATTTCACTATCTTTTGTTACTCAATTTGTGTGCTTAGTAATGCAATATTTGTATTTTGACACATTATTTAAGAAAATTGTGTAAAATATTGAGATATAGTACAATGGAGTATATTCGAGCAATAATGAAAAGTAAAAATAGTACAAATGGTGTTATATTATGGTACTTCCTCCTTTCCGTCCGAAACTTCCCATTTGATTTATTAGTCAACAAATTAAGAAGTAGATAGTTTTGAATAATATATTAATAGTGGAGTTTTATTTTTTTGTGATAATAAAGGGCTTGAAAAGTAGATATATTTATTGGTGGTATATGAGATAAATATTTAACAAGTTCAGCTAGTTATTTGATTAAAAATAAGTATAGCTACTTATTTGATTACCATGTTTATTATGATCCAAGTTTTTTCATTTAATCATGTTTTTGTACCACAATATAATGCTACTGAGAATTTAGTTTGTCTTTCTTATATTCGCACTGTATTTGAATTAATTGTACTCCTGTATTTTCATTTCAATCAACACACCTAGTTCAACTTCCTGAATCCCTCCTCTGCTTTTCAATTCATTCAAAAGATTGACAAACTACTACTACTGTGTTACTAATCGTTTTTGGTGCTACGAAGAAATGAACTAATTAAATTTGAACTGATCTAAAGTGAATTGAATGAATCTTAAATTAAGTTGAAAAGGTCAAAGTCTAACAACTATTATTTCATTACCGATATTTCATTACAGTGTCTAGTTTATTAAATTATGTACTTCTAAACTTAAAATAATACAGAGTAATAATTATGCTTAACTTCCAGAGGATAGACTTACATAAAACTTGGGGACATTGCTACAATTTCGAAAAGTAGTGGTTTGTAAAAATTATCAGTGTCTGGACCAATTGAATTTTCCAAGTTCAAGATATGATCACTTGTATACATGTACATATCACACGCGACATACAAACATCGAATATGTTTCGACAACTTTTTATTTTATGAGTATTCGAAACTTACCAAACTTTATCAATTTTGATTTATTAGCTCATAAATTAAATTTAGTTTTAAAACAAAAACACAAATTGAAAAAAATATATAAAATATCATAGAAAAATGCCACAATAACACGCGTAGCGTGTTCGAAATTCTAATACATGATAAACTAAGAGTTCAAGCTACTTCCTATATATCTAAAAAATAATGAAGTAAATAATACTGAGAAAATAAATTCTTTTCGCACAGGAAACAGTCTATATATCTTGTACCGAATAAGAGTTCTGGCGATGTCCCTTCCGGCATCAGTATGCTGGAATTGCTCTCTGTGTTGATCCAAAGCTCCGACGAGACGTTTAAACAGAGGCATATACCGAGTCGTCTCAGCAGTCATGCGCAAAGCTTTCTGGATGATAGAGCTTCCATTACTAAACTGAACTAGCCGTGAAAGCATTCTTGGATTTTCTACTAATTCATCAACCACTGTTGTTACAGCAAGATGGCCACCATAGTCCATGCATTTGCTCACCAAATGGCAGCCATGTTTTGACAGCAGAAGCGTACGAATAACGTTCTTATTAACATCTTTATACTTCAGCTCGAGCACGAACTTTAGAACCTCATTGCCTGGAAAACTGTGTGAGAGCTTAACTGAGGAAAGTGCAATACGGTTCAGAAGAGTATCTTTCTCTTCTCCAGAAACTAATTCGTCGATCCATTTAGTAACAGAAACGCTTCCAGTTTCATGTGTGGCCAGACTGTCGCAATTGAGTAACATCTGCTCATGAAGAACGCGATTAGGGTTTTCTCCTAAGTACCTGAGGCAATTGAAGACGAGGTTCCTGGATACTGGATCAATCATCATCTCGTAAAACCAAATCGCGAGGCACTCAGTGAGGAAGCAAGCTATATCTTCTTCGTCCGGCTCAAGCATCTGGATGATTCTCCCAAGAAAATAAGTTCCGTAACTTTGGAACAATATCTCTGAGAACACGATTGGATTCTGCTTAAGTATCTCTTCAAGAACAATGAAAAAATCACTACGTTCTCGGCAAGAAGAGATCAACTTTCGAAAGTACAGCATATCGTCAGGAAGTTGTCGAAGTTGCTCCTTTGCAAGTGCCTCTGCTGTTGCAGATGGAGGCTCCTCACTTGATGGATTCATTTGTCGTATTATCAGCAAGCGCAGCATATCCTCACGAATTTGGTCCTCCTTTATAATTGCCTCCCTTGATGGATTCATTCTTCTTCGCATCCTTCTTTCCATCAGCGAAGAGCGCATCATATCATCACAAAGTTGTCGCTCAATTATAACAAGTTGCTCCTTTGTAAGTCCATCTCCTATTGCAGATGGAGTCTGCTCAGATGAATTCATTCTTCGTAGTAGCAACAACGATCTATGACAAACAAAGTGTTAAATCTTTTGATAAGATCTCTACTAAACCGATCTAGGCTAACTGATTTCTGTGTTATGATGTGGTGTAGTGTACAAATTAAGGAGGTATATATAGGAGTGGAGACTGCCAGAGTTCCATTAGGAGTACTAATCCTAATCCGAATCATACAGGTATGGGAATTGAATGAGGAAACTGACATTAATCTATGCGTAATTCTTTTAGAAATATATATGCTATAATTGATAAATGGTAATTTCCTAATTGCGCTAGTACTAGTACAGCAGGAGCTTTATGAAATCCGAATCAATGGAGGAATCCGAATTCGAACAGGATTTGCCCTTTTTGATGATCATTACTCTAGATAAGGGCTCTACTCTGTTCTTGAAGTTCAAGCCTTCGAATCTTCTAAATCTATTGAATCACTCTGTTTCCGTGATTCCAGAAAAACTCTGTGATACTAGTTGTTCTTGCTGTTATAAAACAATGAGTTCGCAGAAATTGTCGCCATCATACAAGCAGATCGAGGATTGGCTTGACGGAATGCAGCGCATAAGAATAAGTGACGAAACAACTAATGCTCCAGCTTCTAATGAGACTTCTGTACATGATGCTACTGCAGCAGGAAGTTCGATAAATGGACAATCCATCGGGAATTCATCGTCGTATCTGCAGGATGATGTATCCTCTACGGACGGACTTGAAGCTATAACATGTATCAGACGATAGGGGTGGAGGATTATGTCCGTGGGAAGATGATGTTGGACGAACATATGTCTAAATTGCAAGATATTGTCGATTCTTGTGAGAACCGCAGCGATTTTCATTTGGTTCTTGATTGAATGTTAAGACAGGAGCCTCAGTTTCCGAAGAATACATTGTTCCATGATCAAGGAACCTATTGACTTAGTAAGATCATCAAGATGATTAAGCCTACTGATCCTCTAGCTTACCATCTCAGTGAGAGTGTCGCGGTTTGGTTTCACGAGTTAATGACTCATCCAGTGTACAAGGCCACCATTCTCAATTGCCTCGTCCATTTAGGAGAGTTTCCTAACTATGTTCTTCATAGACAAATGCTAGGCCATTTGCGCCACTAGCCACACATGAAGTTGGATGCAGTTCCCTTAACGGATACATTGACATTATTTTTGGAAAACTGAAAGAGACTCTCATGAAACATATTGCTGTTTACTCAGTTGAGTTCGCATATGATATTCACAGGAATTTTGTTCTGCAGCACGTACTTGAGCACGGATGTACAGATGTTAATGAGAACTGCTCGCTCGACATCCATTTGGAAACTATGTCATCCAGAAAGCTTTACGAAAAACTGCTGAGACACCACATTGTATGCCTTTATACTACGCTCTGGTAAAAGCTTTGGAACCGAATTCGAAGAAACTTGAGTATACTGGAGGAGGGAAGCACGTCGTCAATCTTATCAACGAAATCAATCTGATCAAACGACAGTTTGGAGAAAACTCAAACCATGTAGGAAATTGAATATCAGATGAATAATGTTAGTTTTGTGTTTTTTATTTGTAATATACTCTTTACATAATGGATATCAACTGGGGCTAGTCATTTTTCTGAATTCCTGAGGTCTCAAAACTGAACACTTGAATGAATAACAGTGATCGAAAATGGATCATCTAATCAAACCTGACAGAACCTAAACCGAACAGCGTTTTTCGAGATGAGGAAATTGCCTGGCGCATGAACATCATACGGTCTGTGGTTCTTCAGAGACTTTACCATCAACTCTACCTATTCTCTGAGGTGGCCAGACAACATGGGTGATGCGGCCACATATCAACCCCAAAGGAATCTGGAAATACAAATGGGGGAGAAACATTAACGACAATAACAATTTATGCAGTGGCAACACTTAGTTAACTCAAATAGTGGTTAGCTACTTAGCTGACAATTTATACTGCATTAGTTGATTCTACTCTCTTACTGTAGTAGGGTAATTTGCATAATCACCAATGTTGTGTAATAGTATTTCTTTAGGCTCCGCCAGAATAAGGAAGCAGGGCCTACAGATAATATTCGAATTCTATCGAAATATTTTCTGGTTGAAATTATAGCAGAAGAATTCATGAGAGCATGGTTGACAGAAATGCAATTTGGATGTAAGAGCTTCTTACTTACCGGGCCATATGATCTTGAATCCATACTAGAAGCTGCATTATCTCCCTCAACCCAACAATGCCCTTGAGGAACTTTTATGGGGTCAGATGAGAGATGGATCCAATCACCTGGTAGAGCAGTAATTCTCTTTACGACTTTCTTTTTGAAATTACTTGGGGAACTGCAAAATATGTAATACAGTCTAATAAGCATACTGATTAGATGAATGAAATTAAAAAGAACTCTACACAACAACAGAGTGAACCACATAATGAGCTGATGACCCTATTTCATCTGTGAACTACATAACAAGCTAAAAAGGATCAAAGTAGTGGTAAAATAAATTCCTCTTAAAATGTCAATGGAGCACTTCCACGGTAGATTTTCTTTGAACTGATTTTAAAAAGGGACGTTAAAGCTCCTCACAATAAAAGAAACTACTGGTAAAGAAATGGGTTACTTCACCTGGCCTAAAATGGCCTCATCAACACTCTGCCACTCGAGACAGTCATGCTATGAGTCTATCCATCATCAGACTCTATCATCATCTCCTCATGGACATCCTTTGAAGTAGCTCTAGGAGAAAGTAGCCTACTCACATCAGGATCCTATCTACCTCTTCCACTGCCCTAGACGGGCACTCTACACATCTACATGCATGGAATCTCTCAGACTGCATAAGCGTCTTTCTGAACATTTTGCATATATGGATATAGAGGAGGATGTCAAGTAGGACAGGGATAATCATACATGGATAAGATGCGTGCTTAACAAAATTAGAGAATTATGCGACAGAAGTTGGTGGGAAGGATACAATCTGCAAGACACAGAGAACCTCAGAGAACTTTCAGGAGCTGTGGACTGCAAAATGCAGTGAACTAGCACTAAAATCTAACCTTGGGAAAGCTTTTCTAAATAAAAAAGCAACATATACCATGAAATGAGCCATAGACTAAGCAAACATTGCTAATTGTCTACGTCTTCTTTAACAGGGCCCTCCAATCGAATTTACTAAACATTAAGATCTGTTTAGCATAGTTCTCCAGTTTGCAAACAAAACCAGCCTCTAACTATTGGTATTGGATTGTTCAAGATTCGAAGTTAAACCTAGACAGCGTGGTAAAAACACAATAAAGTTATGAAAAGTCCCACCTAAACATAGATCCAAGAACACAAAACACATGACACACAATATACAAGAACGGGCAATAACATCAGGTGCCTAATTAAGATATATTTTAACCAACATTTTGAGGGGATGATTCAGAATGGAACAAACAATGTGGCCACTTAAGATATGAGCAGTGAGGTACAATTACCTGAAAACCACTATGTCACCTCGGGAAAACTTGTATTTCGTCAGGCAAAACTTCTCGACCAATACGTAATCATCTGCAACCAAACACAAGCAAACTGTTTCAAAACCCAAGTAAAATTGAAGTAATTATTTGTTCACCAAACAACAAGAAATCAAAACATACCAAATGAAAATCGGCTGGAATAATCATTTTGACGAGGATTCAAAGTTGGAGACATAGAGGCACCGCGAATAGCCATAAAGCTAGCGTACCGGTCAGATACAGTAAGCCCTATAATCCCAGCGGTGAAAGAGGTTTTAGCTAATCTCCACAGAAAATTCGTACTAGCAATAGTCATTTCTTGTTCTTCTCCTTATACTGGTTTAATACATCAGTGCTATGATAGTGACTGGAGAAGAAAGCAGGTGCGCACGGTCTAAGACCAGACTGATCGGAACTTTCTTGGACCCGGAGACCAGAGCTGTTCCAGAGGGGATGATCAATTAATTAGGAAAAGAAAGCTTTACAAAATCCAATGACAAACTCAATGAAGCTGTCTAAATTATCCGAAGTACATTTGACCCGAAATCAACCAATCATCCGATCCTAAATAATCCGAAGTAAATTTGACCCGAAATCAACCAATCCAAATCAAACCTAGTCTGAAATCATCCGATTCGAAGCTGCCCGAATTAAATTAAAAGTAGAAGCATTATTCCTAAACCACGGATCTTTGAGTGTGTATGTTTCTACAGAATGTTGATAGTATCAATATTTGCAATTGAACCTTGTACTCTTTTCGAACACTCATTTCGGATTACTGACTCAATAGATCAGATCAAAGTATTTTTTAACTTCTTCATTTACTCACTTTCATTTCATATATATTACTAACTAACAACCTTTTTCATTCCAACTCTGATACTCTTACTCAATCAGGTTACATTCCATGTATACATATCTATCTAAGAGTAATATAAATTATACATATTTCAATATGACTTTCACTTACTCTAGAATTTCAGTTTCTTGGATTAAATAACCTTCCTTTTCTAATGCTCCTAGATTCTTGATATCAAACTATTAACAATTCACTATCCAAGAAGAAAACTTCAATTATTCTATGTCCCTACTTGATAAGAGAGAACACGCCCAGGATACAAAATCAAGAAAGCCATGAACCGTAGACTCTGTTTCCTTATGCATGATCATTTTATTCTATGAACCTATCGACATCATAGGTATAGAATTCTGCAAGTGATCGCCGGCACCACATATCAACTTTGGTTAGTCTAGAGACTAGTAACCGAGTTATTCGAATGAAATGCGCAGTTTTGTATTCCTGTTATGATACATTGGTTTAATTTGTCATATTCATTACTCTGGGTTTATACATTTTTTTTTACTTAATTGGGGACTTGAGAAGTTAGTCTATGCAGTTTTGTCATTTCAGTAATTAAGTTATAATTTGGCTCCCATCTACGGATTGATCAGATCAGTGACAATTCTGTACTTCTGATGCGGTTAAGAACAATAGATTATGATGCTTTATTGATTGGTTAGCCCAAACTAAGTTCTTTATATGCAAGGCAAAGATATGGTATAGAAATACATGTAGTAAAATAAAATCATTTACTATCCATCACCAATCACTCATGTACATACATAATCAGCTCAAAATTAACAACAAATCAAACAGCTAAGCTAAATCCAAAAATTACAACAGAGGTCATAAAGAAGGAGGAATTCGGAGCGCACCTCGATTCCGAATAAATGATGAAAAGGGCAATATTTGCTCAATTCCTAATGCCTCAGGAGGATTTCTTCTGTCCGGCCAGAACTCGAAACAACATTAGAATCAGTGATTGATTAGCTGAGCAACGAATCAGATAAATGAGAAAAGGGAGGAGTGGATGAATTGAAGAAAGTTGAGATGATGTGAGGAGAAGTGATAAAGGAGGCTGGAGGCGGAAATGGAAAGGGGAGAAAGGAGAGAAAAGAGGTGAAATTTATCTTCGGGTTCGAAATTTTATGTGATTATGTCATTTAAGCTATCGCACTTATGTGGTTAATTTAGTTCACGTTCCTCAATAAAAAAAGGAGGAGTAAGAAAGGACTGAGGTGGAAATGAAATTTAGAAGTTTCGACATATTTTGGAGGGTTTGGGGTTTAGTCTCTCGATTGCATTTCTTCACGCACTCTGTTTTTGCTAATGAAATGAAAAACTATATTTCACTTAAAAAACTTTTAAAAATGAATTTCCGAAGTATATTTCTAATAATCGAAGTAAACTCTACAATGTTGCGAACACGTTCTTCCTCTGACGAATGATGATTTATCAATGTTGAATGTCCAATACTCGACCTTCCTGCCTCAGAAGGAACAGCACTACGAGTTCTTTGGTCGCTGTGAATGACTGAATGTTGAGATCTCGTAAGCACTTCAGATCCTGGTTTGAAGCAATACACGTTGCGAAGTGACCAGATGGATAATGAACATAGAAACTCAAAACCAACCAATACTATATAAATAACCCAGTATTCTATACCACTCAACGTACTGCTGCAGGACCATAAATTTAAACAATAACCAAGCTCCAAGAATGACCAAGAACCATGTCTGCCTTGCTCGAAACAGACCACCGACGCCATCATAATACTTATCCAAACACAAGAGATTAAGTACCTGTCCATAAGTCAGTAACCAAAGCACTAGACCATGGATTAGTACCAACAAATCAAAAAAACATAGATCAGAAACGGTCAACCGGCTCACTTCTAGTTCCAGGTGCGGGATTAATTCGACTTAAAAGTAATATAAAATCCGCTCTCGAATCGAACCATTGCCCAATAAAAGGAACATAAACAATTGACTCTCCGATCTCGACCAACTTCAAGAGATTCCTATATGTTACTTCACTACCCACTCTTACCCAACTTATTATTATTCCCCATGAAACCTATAAATCATTAATTCAAACCAAACACTATTTTTTATATCATCAAAACTTTGATTATTATTGAGTTAAAAAAAAATCGATAACTCTAAAACTTTACCGATTACTAATAAGTCTATTTGTGGTTTTTCAAGTTGGATTTGTTTGATTGGAATATTTATTTATGATTTTTATTTTTTGTAAACAGCTTTCATAGCTCAGTTGGTTAGAGCACCCGTTTAGTAAGCGGGAGGTCTTGAGTTCAACTCTCAATGAAAGCAAAATTTATTAAATTTTTCTGTTTATATTTTTTCATGTAGTATCTAGTTTTTATTTGAATTGTGACTTCCAAAAGCTTTCATAGCTCAGTTGGTTAGAGCACCCGTTTAGTAAGCGGGAGGTCTTGAGTTCAACTCTCAATGAAAGCAATTTTACTTCTTATTTTTCATAGTTTTTGGATGTACAAATGTACGATTTCTTTATGGGATATTGTGGGTTACGACAAATTTGAATTGATGAATTTGCTTTCCGTTCGGGAAAAATAAGAATAATAACTTCTATGAACATAAGTTTATCATTTGTCCATTTTCTAAATTCCTACTCTTTTCATCTCACATAAAATGTACCGCATAATTACTACATATCAAGCTTAACACCAAATTACTCCTAATTTAGATTTGTAAAAGAAATTTAAGATCATAATCTCGTGCTGAATGAAAATTTAAGATTTACTATTTATTAGAATTAATAAAATATTTCGTAATACTTTTTTAAAGTATCGTTTTTTTAGCAATCCATTAAGTTGACCGGGATACACCACATCTACTTAACAGTACCACCCACTGAAAAACATCAAGCACGCGCTCGGACGAGGCCAATTCTGTTACAAGTTATCGATGTTTTCGACCTTGTTCCTTTTTTAAAGCGTGCAACCCGTGTGCTCAAATTCCTTTTAGCCCCTGAACACACTATACCATACATTTGCACAATTCTCACCGTCATGTGACCTATCATAAGCCCAACAACCCATACCCTACAGGCCCACCAACCAAACCCACTCAACTCAACCATTATTGACCCAATTCAATTATCTCCTTTTTTTTTAACTTCTTAATCGTATCCGCTACTCCGACTAATTCAACCGGCTCTATAATTTTTAAGGAGATTTCATCAAGTAGGAAAATATTGTTAAAACGATGAGTGTTAGGCTCTGTTCTTTTCAACTTAATTTCAGATTCATTCAGTTCAGTTCAGATCCATTCAGATTTGGTTAGTTCAAATTTGTACTTCACTTCAGATCCATTAAATTCAGTTCAGTTCAGTTCCGAAATCCTCAGCTAAAAAGAACAGAGCCTTATTATATTAGCTTAACAACCAACCAACCAACCAACTATTCATTGCTTGTGTTCAGTCGCTAGTTTACTAGTATACGTGATTGATTGATTCTTAGCTCAATTGATTCCTTTAGAGACCGACCTCTGGGATTAGCTTACCGCTGTTCTATTTATAGAATTGTGTTGAGATAGTCTTGGTAAGATTATAAATATAATTTTGGTGAGTAAAACGACGTTCATCAATATGTTAATTGTCTCATAATTTTACGTTTCAAAAGTTAACGTGGACACTTTTTTCCAGACGGTTCGAGTATATTGTTACCGAAGTGAAAGGTCATACAAAATATTAAGTACTTATGTGCAAAAATGAATATTTATAAAATAGATTTTTTCTACAGGTCCACGAGAATGAGTAACTATAGAGATTGGATGTGCAACAGGTGGGGTGACAATGGCGCAAATCCAGAGTTCTTTTCTGGCGTTGAGTCTTTCTGCGATTGGGCATTTGTCACACAGAATAAATCAGAGGTTCCATGTCCTTGTAGGGTGTGCAAATGTGAATGGCCTTATCAGAAAACATGAGATGATAGAGACATCGTATTGCACTAAATACTCTGGAAGTCTTATAGAGTCAGCAAGATCTCCAACCACGGAAGTAAAATACATCATATATATTTATATCATATATAGGCACAGTTCAATAGTCTTTGACCAAGCATATATCCATATTTCAGTAATGTCTTTCACAGAATTCACGTAACAACATAAACAAAGAGCAAAGAACACATATTTCAGTAATGTCTTACACTCGTACAAATTGATGTGAAGTTACACATATGTACAAGTATACAACACGCCATGGACTAGATGTATAATTACTGATTCTTCAAAGCATTACAGACTTACAGTAATATTAGTACTTTTCCTATGACTAGTCCATAGCTGATAAGTATAACATGTCTAGCTTACAAGTCAAAATAGTAAAATACCTCCCATCTATTCAAGAATGAATACTAGATTTTATGCTTTTCTACAAATTCGATGTAGAAATACAGTTACTACGCATATCCGGATTGAAAATAAACATTGATAACATACCACACATAAACAATAAAGATAGCTTTTTTAATGGTCACACTCACAGCCAACCAGAATATTTTCCTTGCTCACCAAGCTCATCAATAGACAGGAAGACCAGTCATAAATTAACAAGTCCAGCCATATTATTCTCTATAAATAGAACCATTATAAGTAGTAATTTTTCACTCTAAATTAAACTTCATCAGTTGAACATATTTCTTTTGCATACACTCTAAGGACTAAGGCTAAGCTTAGTATTTGATGGCTTTCTAGCTAGGGGAAATCGACGATGCTGGAGGGTGTTGCTGTATCGTAAGAGAGGGGCAACAAACCAATTGCATAATCAACAATTCAGTCAACAATAATTTGTAAAATCAGCTCTTTTCTTTCAAAACAACAACAATGGCAAGATTCTTCACATCACCAAATTAACAGGAAAGCAAGAGATTGGAAATTAAAATTGTAATGAGAGACTAATCAACAGAAGGCAGAAAAAGCTAGTAGCCAAAAGTAGCTAGGGGAAATCGACGATGCTGGAGGAGGGTGTTGATGTATCGTAACAGAGGGGGAACGAGGAAAGACAAAATGGACTAAAAAAGAAAATTGTAATGAAACAAGATAAGTATGAAGATTTTGTTACCTTGGCTCGTCTCTAAGGTTGAGAATCGACGTTGGCCGGCCGGAATTTCTACATAGCAGGTGGAATTCGCGGGAGGAGGAAGAAGGAGTGAAGTCGTGAAAATGCCGAGGGTTTTGGTAATTGGGGCTTAATTTAGCCGTTGGGGAGTATAAGCAACAGATTTGTCTCTTGCTTTTATTTAATATTATATCCTATAGAAATCTCTTGCTTTTGCTATAAAATCTGTTGCTTATATTGTAGAGTATACGTATTTCACAGAAATTCTATAAGCAATAGAATTCTCTAGCTTATATGTATTGTTTAATAATTTTTATAAAACATAAGCTATAGATTGTAATCTCTTGCTTATAAGTTCTTGCTTCTGCCTATATTTTTTAGTAGTGCAAGCCCCACCCATATTCTGCGTGGAAAAGTGAAAACTACCTGCAAAGAAAATAACAAAAGCAATTTAAACATAAAATAAAATAAAATAAAATAACAAATTAACCAATCATCAAATGTAAGTCATTTTGTTCAATAATTTTTTAATCTTTAATCACAGACCTACATTGCAAGTAAGTATTTCTAATAAATTAGTAGATCACACCTTTATAATTTTGCACGAGGAGACCGAGTGCATAATTTCTAGTGAAGTAAATGCAAAGTGGTGTTGCAAAAACAGTTGATTTTTCTGAAACCATATATGATAACATTTTGTTCATGTCAAGGGTTGGTTCCTTAGACAATAAGGTTTAAGGGTAGATGGGGGGGGGGGACGAATACCCTTAAAAACTTTTTTGTGTCTACAGTTGGTTTCTCAGTAACCAAGTGAGGTCACTGATACTTATAATCAGAGCGCGGAAGACTCAAGTTAAGTGCAGTGTGTTTTAAATAAACCTCAGCGAGCTACAATAAACAGTACGCAGATAAACATATAGTTTATAGTGGTATCTGGAGGTGGCGTAATCTTCCAACTAATCCACTTGTCTTCTATCCAGAAGACTAAAGTCCACTATGCTTAGATATCTGAGTTCCGTTACAAAAACCTACAGCTAGCTAGATCCTATCTCGATCTCCTTAAGGCTTTCCTAAGCTTTCTCAGCAGAGTACTTCCTTCTTCAACCCTCAGCAAAGGTTTTCCCAAAGCTTTTTCAACTAGGTATTCCTCCTTTCTGAATCTTCAAACACGCCTGGGGTTTGGGTTGTTGGTTGGGGGTTTGTTCTAATGTGTTTAACACTTATATTGCTTATGCAGTAACAAGTATCAAACTTGGAATGAAAAACTCAGGTTTCTCGTTGCAGAGATGAGTATTCTTCCTTGGACAAATAAGATTAACTCTTTGTTCAGAAGAATGAATCAAGGATTCAACTTCTTCACAAGTTGTTAGATCTTTGGTGTTCTGGACTTCTACAGAAAGCTTGATTGGTTGCAACTTCGATTATGCTTTCTTAGAGCAGGTGATTGTTCTTGGTGTTCAAGTGTAGAGCTCTTGCAATCCGTTGTTCACACACTATTCCAGTCTCTAAAGTCCTGTATAATTATGGTGTCGAATGGCTGGGATTCAAAATAGTTTCGTTGAGAGGGAATCAATCCGTTGGAGCCATTGAAACACTTGACACACAATAGTACGCTGATGGTATTGTCTTGTAGTAGACATACCAAATGCATTGTACTTGTGTTAGTACAGTTTTTCACCGACTCTATTTGAATTATTAGTTAGCTAGAAGCTTCCTAGAGCCTTCAGTGAGTCGTTTTTAAGAGAGCTTTGCTAAGTATCACTTTTCAGTGAACTAGCACTATCGGCGAAACATCTCTTCAGAGACCTTCACAGATACTCTTGTCAGAGACCATTCTCAGCGAGCTTATTTTAGACAGTTCTCAGCGTCACTTTTCAGCGAGCTGATTTAGTACCTAAAATTGTCTTCTTAGTAAACTTTTGAAATCATGTTACTCTTTCGCTAAGGTTTTTTCTCATGAAATCATATAAAGTTACTAAATGACAGCTTTCTTAGAAAAACTTATGTACTCTCAATAACCTTGTGCAGACTTGACTTTGTCTTCAATTCTTCAGTCCATGCTGCTTCGTGTTATCTCCTTCTGATTGATATAAGGTCACAACTTCGAGCAAATATAAACTAAATTTACACCAGAGACCTATCACCTATACAAGTTACTAATCTAATCATCAATAAGGTTTCCTATTTTACAAGTGTTCATTAATATCTAAGAACATAAAAGTACTTCCAATATTTGTCAAGTCTAAATAGTTTGTGTGATATGTTGCTTATTAAAACTCTTTTCAGGGACAAACAATTTCACCCTTTTTGATTTACCAACACATGACTATTTTACAACATTCTACCTATTACAAAGATGGTTCTCAGTTTACAAAAATCCTTCAAAATAAATCATAAGATTGTTAGCGCAGTTTATGGAAAGCAGTAATAACCAATATCACTTATTCAGTAATGATCTTTCTTTGTAACCAATTCATATCTCATAAATGATGGAATCATATAAAGAACAGAGACAGAACTATCAGATAAATGAAGTATAAAAAATTAGAGAATCTAGGACAATAAGGCATAACATTTTGCGTAAAAAACTCCTTAGTGCCTATATCTTTTCAGCATTCTTCAGCATAATTGAAAATTGGGCTTTTAGTATTAAGTGTTGTCAACATGCTTCTTTGCATCATTTTCATAGTTGAGAAGAGCAGTCCTTATTTTTATTTCAGTTCTTCTTCCAATTTCAATTTCTGTCTATAATTGAGGGTGGCTTGGTGTTTCTCAAAATACCCTGTCCAGCAATATCTTCCCCACCTCCAAGTATAGATAAGATGGAGCCCATTCAGATTGTGTTTCTGATATATCTTTTGCGGATACACCAAATCCTTGTTGAATTTCTCCTTGGTTAGATAGAAATACTCATATTCATCCACATGAAGTCTCTTTTTGGCCTTAGAGAAATCTGTAATACCTGATCATACACTACATCAGCAGGTCTCATGTGATTACATTCTCCATTGTTTTTGTTCTTCAGGTCATGATTTCTGATCTTAATTTCCAACTTAAACCATCCTTGAGCTCTATCCTTAGGAAAAACTTGAGACTCTTTGTAATCATTTCTCCATTTGTACATTTGCTCAAATATTGGTACAGGGAGAGTCTCATTGCTTAAGAAATCTTCAAGCCTCATCACCCAAAATTATCCAATGTGTTTAGGGGTCAGCATGAACCGGACCGAACCTAACCGAAAAAACCGAAAACTGAGTTTAGTGTTTATTGTGGACCGAGAACCGAACCGAATTAAGTCGGTTCGATTTCGGTTTTAACTGGACTGGACCGATTTAGAAGAAAAAAACTTTCACCGGAGCAATCAATCCTTCACTAGTTCGCTCACTCACAAAATCAACCAAACCCAGATCCCCATAATGTCCTCACTCCTCTCCAGAATCCCTTCCAAGTCCGCCCCCACTCCTGTTTGTATACGAACTGAGAAGCGAATCAGAGGAGACTAAGAAAGAGAGAAGAGACGAAGTCGAGATCCAATCCAATAGGCAACGGCCGGAACCCTACTCCATCGTTCACTCTCACTACAAAAAAAAACTGAGTTTACTGACGAATCTATTCATTAGTAAACAACGTCTATTCGTGAGGAAAAAAATTCCTGACGAATCGCTAAAGTTTACTGACGAATAGATTCCTCGTCAGTAAACGGTTCGTCAATAGACGATTTACTGACGAATAGATCTATTCCTCAGTAAAGTTCGTTGACCTTTGTCAACGAACTTAGCCGTTATGTTTAATTCGTTTTGCTGACGAATAGCTATTCGTCAGCATAATGAATTTATTTCTCCTTTTTCTTTAATTTAATTTTCTGACGAATAACTTATTCGTCAGAAAATTAAATTGATTTTTCTTTTTTTTTAAATCAGATTTCCTGACGCATAAATTATTCGTCAGGATGTTAAATTAATTTTTCTTTTATTTTT
>JAYMSL010001361.1:0-17538 GCA_036897195.1 Plantago coronopus
ACATGATGATATAATTATAATTATATAATTATATAAAATATTATTGTATTATAATTATTATTTTAAATGTATTTTTTACTATTATGCGACACTGCGAAGGCTATTATGCGACACTGCGAAGTCAAGTTGCATTGTGAAATAATCAACGGTCAAGATTAGATCTTGACTTGATCTAGTGGCTAAGATGTGTGTACTAATTATAGTACATTGCCACAGTACTACGTATAGCATTGCCCTACTTACTTGGACTATCTTGCAATATCTTCATGCATAATACTCGGATTTTTTCTAGGTATTTCACAAAGCTAAATCATTTTATCTCCTCGTATATTCCATCTAACATTTAACTTTTTCATCCACTTTCATTTGTTCATCTTTCAATTTCATTATTAAAAAGTAACTACAAACAAATGAAAAACTGTAGCCATAGAGAGGGAGTCACAATGTTGTCGGTTAAGTCAAGCCGAGTATTGTGATAGAGTTCGAATATAAATATCATGTTAAGATAAACGGGTAAAAACTGGTCTCAAACTCGATCTAGAATAACTTGTAACGAATTTAAAAATTATTAAGTTTTTTCGAGACTTAACGAGCTTATATTGATCTGAGAATTCCCAATTTTTTTTTAAATAAAAAATTAAAGAAGCCCAGATCATCATCATCATTATCATTTACCGTAATCATCTTAATTAATTCTTACCAACAAATTTATCCAATTGGGGTGTCACTCGTTCATTAGCCGTTCCTCCCTGGATATTTAACCATGTCTGCAGATATTTCCGTCCACTTCCTTTTCCTTGTTAACCAACACGGCAACACAACCCTGGAGCACCAACCAACAATCACAATGGGTTGTTGTTCTTTCAAGACAATACCCACAATTCCCTTCCATCAAACCCCACCAAAAACCTCAATTACTAAGAAACCATCATTATCCAGTTTGAAAGTTAGAGCTGTGGCCAAGGAACTGTACTTCAACCATGACGGTTCAGCCACTAAGAAGCTCCTGGTAAAAAAAAAAAAAAAAATCTTATCTTTACCACTTTTAACACAATTGAAGTTGAATTGCAGCATTTCGTGACTGAATTTTTTGTGGGATACTGTTTTCTTGGTGTAGGCAGGGGTGAATAAAGTTGCGGAGCTGATTGGGGTGACAATGGGACCAAAGGGAAGGAATGTGGTGTTGCAGAACAAGTACGGACCTCCCAAAATTGTTAATGATGGTGAAACTGTGCTTAAACAGGTAGGTTCTGCTTAGTTATGTTTAGTTATGTTTCATTCATATTCTTATTGTTTTGTGAATATTAGACATACACTAACCAACATGGTGTTTGCCCACTATCCTATGCTTGAAACATGTTGGACTTGTTTAAACACACCCTCACATCTAGGCTATTTTTATCGGCCCCAACACGAACTTAGATAAGCTTAGCCTACCAGTTAATGATATTGGGATGATGGGAACTGTCTAATGCCATGTTGGGGTTGTGAATTTAAGCCCTTGTTAAAGAGATTTGTAACGTTATATCTTCACTCTTGTGTTTTGGATTATGTTACTAGTGTGTACTATGGATACTTGAATGAAATGGTCTTAGTGTAGGTGAGGGATAATCTTAGTATTTAATTTCCCTGGAATGTTATACTAGAGATTTTGATATGTGTACCCATGTAGCTCATGTAGGTTGATGGGATTTTATTTCTGTGGGAAGCCACGTAAACGCTGGCGCACTAGTAGTTTACACCAAAGCCTCATATTGTGCCTCTAGAAATGGAGAATCGCTGATACACAGTTTTTTTCCCTCTTTTTGTCACTTGAAGAATAGAGTACATTCATAAAATCAGTAATGTGGGAACACACAGTCCTATGTTTGTGCTCATGTATCAATATGCATCTCAGCTCAAAACATGGTCTTGTTTTGATAGTTGAACACATATCCTTTCCTTTAGAATAATTCCACTGGATTAGCAGTAGCGATGCCAAATGTAATACTTATAAAATTGGTTAAGCAATAGTACACTTCATTTTCAAAGGTCATGGCATAATGTGTCTGCATTTGCCAATCAAAATTATACATCATTTCCTTTTTTTTTATGTCCATTTGAAAGATATATATGTAGGTGAACCTTGACCGTATTTAAAGTTGTTCCAGTGTTTGAATGCTTGCATGAGAACATGATCTGTTTACCCAGGCCATCCTAAAACATCTATGAACACACTCAAATGTATACACATATGTAGATGCAGACTGCATGGCATGCATTCGTAATTCGTAAATATGTGATGCTTCCCCGTGCTCCCCAAAAATGTTGTTAGTTCAGCAGCAACTGAGCGCACATAGTCGTGAAGATTAGCATAATTGATTTCCTTTCTGTTCGTGTTTTATGTACCCATTTTATTATGCTTACTAGTAAAGATTGAACTGGAAGATCCCGTGGAAATGGTTGGAGTTAAATTGGTGAGGCAAGCTGGAGCTAAAACAAACGATCTGGCCGGTGATGGTTGCACCACATCAATTGTCCTAGCTCAGGGTCTCATTTCAGAAGGTGTAAAGGTACAGCTTTCAAATTTCATGCTACATGGAACTTTCCTACACTTCAGGATGTGATAACGAAGGACTGGAGCGTGAATGATTTCCGTAGGTCATTGCCGCAGGTCTAAACCCAGTTCAAGTGTCACGAGGAATTGAGAAAACTGCCACGGCTCTTGTTTCTGAACTTAAATTGATGTCGAAGCAGGTATTTTTGGATCTGTTCTTCGTCTTGCTTCTTTGCTTTTAATTTAAGAAATACAGACAGAAGAAACTTTGTTTTGGAGTAATGAAAGATGAATGGCCTTATAAATTCTTATGCAATACATATCTGATATTTTAGGTTGAGGATCATGAACTTGCGGATGTGGCTGCTGTTAGTGCCGGAAATGACTATGTGATAGGAAATATGATTTCTGAAGCTCTTCGACAAGTGGGAAGAACGGGTTTCATATCTATCGAGAAAGGAAATTATGCTGAAACAAATTTAGAGATTGTGAAGGGGATGTATTTTGAACGTGGATACTTATCTGAGTACTTTGTCACTGATCGCCAAAAGATGATAGTGGAGTATCATGATTGCAAAGTATGCATGTCAATATCACACATAATGTATCTTTGGCAGTGATTACGTGCAGTGCCCTCATTATTACAAAACAAATTTACATCTATCACCCACATAAGCTTAAAGATGACATATGCTGGAGGAGGGTCTATTGAATCTTGAAAACCAATATGCAATTGTCTAAGCGTCAAGTTTCCTTTTATGATGGTATTTGCACGTCTTCTCATATACTAAAAAGTAGAATTGACTTCGGATGCAGGTGCTATTGGTCGACAAGAAGATTGTTCACCCAACGGAGTTGTTTAAGATTTTGGATAATGCAGTCAAAGAAAAGTACCCGGTACTGATAATTGCAGAAGGCATTGAGAAAGAAGCTCTCACTCCAATTTTTCGAAACAAGCTAAGGGGAGCACTCAAGGCAGTAGCTATCAAAGCTCCTGCTTTTGGTGAGCGTAAGAGCCACTGTTTGGATGACATTGCTATCTTAACTGGAGGTTGTAAGACAGGATAATATACCAACTTGCTATTTTGTTCGAATACGTTTCATGAGTCTGGAACTTGTCTGTGATCAATTTTTTTATACTTGTGTCTGACAGGAACTGTAATCAGAGATGAAGTGGGATTGACTCTTGATGATGCATGCAAAGACATGTTGGGCTCTGCTTCTAAGGTCATAATTACAAAGGACTCCACATTGATTGTGACAGACGGAAGTACTCAAGAGCTGGTTAATGAGAGAGTGCATCAGCTTCAAGGGCTCGTCGAGGTGCATCTGCTATACTAGTCAAAGTCTATGATTAATAATGACCACGTTGGGTGAAATATAAGTATCTTCATTAATACTTATCATATGGCGTCATGTTACAGAACACGGTGGAAAAGTTTCAAAAGAAAATTGTAAACGAGCGAATAGCCAGGTTATCAGGTGGTATAGCTTTACTTCAGGTAAACTAAACACTCTTGGCGAAACATTTGGCTCATCAAGATTATCAGGTCAGGAACTTATGTATTGCTATGTTTTCATCAATCAAACGGTAGGTGGGAGCACAGACAGTGGTTGAGTTGAAGGATAAACAACTAAGAGTTGAAGATGCTTTAAATGCAACAAAGGTAGCCAGTTCATTCTCTTAATAAATAATGTAGCTGAGCATGTACTAATTTGTTACATCTTTTCAGTCCGCAATAGAGGAAGGAGTAGTAGTCGGAGGAGGTTGTTGTCTGCTTAGGCTGTCTTCAAAGGTTGACCATGTTAAACACCTTTTGGACAATGATGAGCAGAAAGTATGCATCTCTCCACATTCTAAGTCTAGTCAAATTTCCTTTTACGAAAATCGATATGACACAAATATACCTGCAGATCGGGGCAGATATTCTTAAAAGAGCTTTGGCCTATCCTGCAAGGCAAATTGCCAAAAATGCTGGTGTAAATGGGAATTCCGTCGTAGAAAAGGTCTACTGCATGAAAGTTATGTTTTCTTGGAACTGACAAAAAACATAATAGACCCTTGCTAAGTTTCAATATGTTCAGATTCTGGCATCCGATGACGTCAATTTTGGGTATAATGCTGCAACAAACAGATATGAGGACTTGATGGCTGCTGGAATTCTCGATCCTACAAAGGTAAACATCAATAAAGCTGGATTCATAGCATTAGTCATTTAGCTGTTTATATTAGTTGAGACTTGAGAACACCATTACTATAGGCTTCTATCTCTTCTGCTGCTGCGAGTTATAACAAGGTTTTCTGCGCGGAAGCAGGTAGTGAGATGTTGTTTAGAACATGCTGCATCAGTTGCGAAGACATTTTTGACTGCTGATGCAGTAGTAGTTGAAATCAAAGAACCATATGTCAGGCCTGTGATTACCCCACCAATGCCACCACCGCCACCGGTGCCAACCCCAGGTAGTTAGCTTCTGTTGTCAACATCTTTCCTTGATGCAAATTCACTCATTAACCATACTAAAAAGAACTTCTGCTATGCTACTGAAAAATAACATGTTTTGCTGTAATACACAGGTGGTAGACGTCCATTTAAGTTGTTCTCATGAACAGATGGATTCATCATTCTGGTTTGTTCACAGCTACTTTTGTTCCGGAAAATTTGGTGATAAAACTTCATGCTGTTGATGTGAAAATTCATCATTCATTTAATGCTGTTTAGTGGTGCAGAGAGGGCAAGTGCAGGTAAAAGCCTAAAAGGGACATCCCCTCTGTCTACTATTTCATGTAAGTGATTTTGTTAAACTCAAACGCAAACAAGAAAGAAAAGAGAGATACATGTGACTTGGCACTAATTGTTTGGCATGCACATGAATTTGCTGAATAAAATCCGTCCTTGATGCTAATGGTTGCTTCATGCAGTGAGGTTTCGACTTTCAATTAAGGATTCCGTGCATTCATTCCCAGGAGAAGAAACACGCAGATACGACGGACTTACAAGCTAACTGGTGCTCCCTTGGTGAAAATGGTTACTCTATGAAGTGAAAAGTGCACTATGAACTTCAATTATATGCTGTGCAGTTTTACTCTGATACGACGACAGACTAGGCCATTGTTGTTTAGGTGTTAAACTTGTTCCTGATGCTCTAATGTGTAAGATTTTCATATCTTTAGATGTAAATAAATGACTTGCTGCAAGCAAATACTTTACAGATCTGTTTTGTACTGTGAGACTGTAAGTGCAGGAGCTGATGCTTAATTAGGTAATTTCGGATCTGTCTTGCAATGTAAATGCTGGAGCTGATAGTAGATTAAGTCATTTCAGACCAGTTACATATCTAGTTGCACTCTACTGTATGAAGCAATTGCATTGCAACTACATGAAGGATCATGCAGATTAGTGTTCTTCCTACTTGAAGACCTGGCACGGGCTTATATTTGATTTCTGTGTTCTAGTCATTCTCCTTCATAAAATGTTCGCAAAACTTCAACCACGAATTACCAATGTTTCAGTAGTAGCATAGAAGATCGGAGCCAGCTCATTGACTATCTCCGCTCTTCGTTCACGAGCGTGCATCACCAGGAATTCATAGCAGTTGATCATGTATCACAAATCAGACACAGTGCCAAAGAAAAACTTACAGAGCAGCTTGATTAGAATTTTAAAAACTGACACTATTCATTCAGAAATGTGTTAATTCAATCATTTACAATTTTACATAGTTATACAATCAAACCTACATCTATAATTCCCCGGTCAGGGCGAAAAGTTCAACAGAGGACAATGTTTTAAAGACGTTGGAGACCCGCAGCTCAAACTTACAAGTCATTGTTTCAATAATATTCGAATTTTAACAGATCGAGTCACCCTTGCGGGTTTTGATCATAGAACTATTATGATCATCTCTTCTTGTTCTTGTTCCTGGTAGAGTAAACCATACCCCTGATCCCCTCAGGATCGGCCACAAACCCCAAGGGCCTGTAAAACCCCAAAACCCGGGGCTCCGAATACAGAGCAATATTATTTATCCCCTTCTCCACCAGCTCCCCAACCAGCCTTTCCATCACCGCCTTCCCCAGCCCAAACCCCTGGAAGCTCGGATCAACCACCACATCCCAGATTATCGCATTGAACACTCCGTCTCCAGTTGCCCGCGCAAACGCCACTGGTCTCTTGGTCTTCTCGTACTCTATCCACAGCATTGCGTCAGTGTGTTCAAGTGCAATTCGGATCTTGTCAGTGTCGCGGCGGGGGAATCCGACGGCGGCGAAGACGGAATTGAGTTGGTCGAGGTTGAGATTTTCAGTTGTGCGGTGGAGTGTGAAGCCGCGGGAGGAGAGGGTTTGGTCGGAGATTGAGAGAGGGGGAGGTGGACGGAGGGGGATTTGTTGGAGCTGGGCGGAGATGGACAGTTTGTGGTGGTGGAAGGTGGGTTTTGGGAGGAGGGGTGAGGTGAAGGGTGTGTGGTTGTGGAGGAATAGCATTGCTGTGTTGTGTTCTGTTTTGCTCTGTTTTTCTTCTTCTTCTTGTGTGCTGTAGGCATGTGGTTTATGTGGTTATGGATATTTGGATCAGATGTGGAGGGAGGGAAATCCATTCCATTATTTTAGATGTCTCTGTAGAGAGTAGGGGGTGAAGTGCCAATTTCAATCCATTCTAGCCGGGGCGGTTAGGCTCTGCTCTTTTCAGTTGAGGATTTCGGAACTGAACTTAACTGAACTTAATGGATCTGAAGTGCAGTACAAATTTGAACTAACCAAATCTGAATGGATCTGAACTGAAATGAATAGATGTAAACTTAAGTTGAAAAAAACAGAGCCTTATTAATGATATGTAAAATCGTATTCGACTATATTCATCACTAGTTCACTACTACTGCTGCTCATAAACTAGACAAAACGAGTAAAAAATTAGACTCAAGTTCAAGTACATCAAATTTTTAAGTATAAAATATAATCTCTGTTCCAATAAAAACTTACTAACTTTCCTTTTTGACATTACATTACAAACTTCCTAACCCATAAAAGGAAAGTTTTTATTTCTCTCACCAATTCTTTATTATTTATCTTTCTTACTTTTTCAATACTTTATTCAATCTCTCTCTTACTTTATCCTCTACTTTCAACTTTTCTCACACAATACTCCAACAAACTAATTATTTTATTATTATTCATAAATTTAAGAGAAAGTGAGTCCTTAGTAAGTTATTAATGGAATAGAGGGAGTAGTACATATCAATTAAATCAATGTGTTGTGATGAGCTGGACTCATCTCTGTAAATAATCCACAACAAACTTGACTTGTTTACCTTATCAACTGAGCTGAGTTCGTGCTTTAACGAGCCGATACCGAATTTAGCCATCATTAGTGCTCAACTCGTATAATAACTACATTCATCACATAATATGTGTTTCATGGAACTAGAAACTTATAAGTTGTGTGAAACTAATTGTAACGCTCAGAAATCTACAATTACGAATTTATACAAATTGGAGGGCACCAGCAACTTGCAAGGCAACAAGCAACAAGCAACAAATCTAAAGACGTGAGGTACCAAGGAGACACCGGTGTGGTGCTGACCGAAGGGACTCCGACGCTAAAGTTAGTATACAAATTGAATAAAAAAACAAATAAACAAGACATAGGTAGCTCATTCAGTTGAGTTCCAAAGGAGTCTTCTGCCGAGTGGGACTAGGTTGACCAGAATAGTGGGATAGGCTCTTGGGGGCTTGGAGCTAGTCATCATGCTTGACCAGCTAGTCTAGATGGATAGGTGAACCAACCAATCAACCAACTAGCTGGTTGAGGACTTAGCTTGGTCGGCCAGCTAGGTGGTATGACGACTTGGTGAGCTAGCTGGGTCAGTCGGCCAGCTAGGTGGTATGACGACTTGGTGAGCTAGCTGGGTCAGTCGGCCAGCTGCGTGGTATGGTGACCTTGTGGCTAGCTGGGTCAGTCGGCCAGCTGGGTGGTATGGTGACCTTGTGAGCTAGCTGGGTCAGTCGGATGGCTGACTGACCTGGTTGGCCGGCTAGCTAAGTAGTAAGCTAGCCTTGTGGGTTGGCTTACCTAGTTAAGTTGAGTGAGCCAACTTAGTGGATGGACCATTAAACTCCTTGGTCGCTTGGGTGACTGCTTGTCCATTAGACTCTACTAGTTGCTAGTCTGAGGCTTAGTCTCATGAGTTCAATTGGAGTATGAACCAACATGTCTCTTGAAAAAATCATAAACCTCATTTTAAGGGACTATTTCGTAAATAATGAGTAATACAAATTTTGGCCATTGCACTAATGCGTTCCGAAACTGGTTCATTGTGGCTTTTATAGGGTTCACCACCCACTGGGGTTTTAGAATGTTCGTTGTACTATGAAACTAACTTATGCAGATTGAAACTAGTCCTAATGTTTGAAACCTGGTTCATTATCGATGCTAAATCTGGTGACAATTAGTTGAAATTAATATTCATACTATTGGTCGGGAAAGTCCACTATATATGTGGTCTTTCAGAAATAATTAGGAGAGACCACTACAAGTAGGGGTGTTAACGAGTCGAGCCGAGCCGATCTTTGGCTTAACGAGTCAATGATTGATAGAATTTTAAGTCTGATCATGATCGGCTCGTGCTCGTCGAGCACTATAAAATCGTGATCGTGATCGGCTCGTCAAAATTATTTATACAATTAGTTGGGAGAGACCACTTTAAGTGATCTTTTAAAAACTGGAAATTCGCGGGTCAACCCGGGCGGGTCGAGATGACCCGCGATTTTTTTTTTTTTAATTTTTAGGCCCAGTTGAAACCATGCTGGCCAGTAACATATTTTGGCACAGAACAATACTTATTTAGACACAGAACATCACATATTTAGACACAAAATCTTCACGATTTTTGTTATTAACATATTTATTTTTGTTACGTGATGGTTTGTGATGTTAAGGAATTAGTGATGTTACGTTTAAGAATTAGTAATGTTATGTTAAAGTATTAGTGATATTTTGTTTAATAACTGGTGATGTTATGTTAAAGAATTAGTGATGTTTTGTTAACGAATTAGTGGTGTTATGTTAAAGAATTAATGATTGTCGTGTTAATGAATTATTGAAGTTATGTTTGAAAATTAAAATTAGTGATGTCCTGTTAAAGAATTAGTACTGTTATGTTGAAGAATTAGTGATGATGTATTAAAGAATTAGTGATGTTGTATTAGTGATATTTTGTTAAAATATTATGTTAAAAAATTAGTGATGTTATGTTAAAAAATTAGTGATGTTTAGTTTTTTTTTTGAAACAGCAAAAATTTTCTATTGATATAAGATATGTACAAAAGTGGGTTTCGCAATAACTGCCTTGCCCACAGAGTTTCACCAATACCTCACAGCCCGAACTTCCTCCACCTTGATCTTGAACACGTCGAATCCAATGATTTTTGCCTCCTTAAAAACCTTCAAGGGGAAAACCCGATCGGGATAAAACCCCTTGAAGGAAAAAGAGTACAACAAATCATCGGCCGTCCAAGACCCTCCTCAACCAGTTACATGAAGTCTGACCTACTACAATCTACCCTTCAGCTTCCCAAACCTGGGCTTAGTACATTCGGCATCTAATACAATCTACGCTAGTCTAAAGCCCGAACACTCCCCGAATAATACATGTCGAATAATTGATCAAAAGTTCCAGAATTTCATTCGCTAACTGTAAAGCATTCCATCAGCATTTTCACTCCTGCTGTTCGTGTTATCAATCAGCGTGGCCCAGCCCATTAGCGAGCTGTACTTTTCTGATCCTGCTTCCGCTATGTCCAGTCCATCCTTCTTTCCTGTACCTGTATCACAAAATAGACCACATCACAGCAGCAACTAAATCGAATTTAAACATAAGGTTGGTTATGTTGAAGAATTAGTGATGCTATATTAAAGAATTAGTGATGTTATATTAAATAATCAGTGATATTATGTTTAAAAAGTTTTAGTGATGTTTTGTTAAATAATTAGTGGTGTTTTGTTAAATAATTAGTGATGGTTTGTTTTTAAAGAATTAGTGATATTCTGCTAAAAATTTAGTGGTTTTAAAGAATTAATGGTGTTTTGTTAACGAATTAGTGATGTTGTGTTAACGAATTAGTGATGTTCTGTTAAAAAATTAGTGGTGTTAAAGAATTAATGGTGTTTTGATAACGAATTAGTTATGTTGTGTTAACGAATTATTGATGTTATGTTGAAGTATTTAGTGATGTTATGTTAAAGAATATGTATTGTTCTGTTAAAGAATTAGTAGTGTCATGTTAATGAATGTGTGTTTTGAGATGAAATTGTAATGTTCTATAAGGGCTTTGACTAATAAGAACCAATTAGTAAGATACAATTTTCTGAAATTGCAAACAAATCCCTAAACATTATCAAATTCTCCATTCACATACTTTACATTTGTCCAACCTTACAAATTGATCCAAAATCAATTTAAGGATTAGTAAAAACTCAAATCAAGCTCAAACAATCTTCAATGGAGGATATACAAAGCACCTAAACCTTCTGTAACTTAATAGACACGGAATCGAACTAGAAAATATAAAACCCAATTCAATTTTTTTTTTTAAAGACTCCATGGATGGAGCTTTGAAGCTCCATCCATGGAGCACACAAGTTGTTTGCTCCGTCCATGGGCAGCCAATGGCTGCCAACAGCCTTGTGTTCTTTTTTAAAAAAAAATTTCGCGGGTCAATCCGACCCACTGGTATGACCCGCGAGTTTTCTTCTGTTTTTTTCTCTTTTCATTTTAAAAGTTTATATTATAAATTGTGGTCTTTTACTAAAAGACCAAAGTAAGTGGTCTATCCGAATTGTTTCTCATTTTGTTTAATGGTGCATAATAAAAAGTGAAGTTTATGTGTGTGTTGTTGTGCAGCCTTTTTTTAGAAACGATAAAGGGATGATTCGAACTATGAAATGTGTTGTGCGGCTCAATAATGGAAAATGATGAGGTGTTGCTGATGAGCAGGCAGGTGAAACAGAGTGAGGTTGTAGAGAGAATCAGATCAGATAGCATGTTACTTGAGATTTAAGACACCTGAAAAATTGATCATTTTTGTGTTACACCACAGCCACGCTTAAAGCCGACAATTTCGACATGATTAGTGGTCAAACACCCCATGTTACTCACTTAGACTAACACTAGAACTCTGTCCTGTGTCATCTTTAATTACTTTAAACACTTTCTATAAGTATGTTAATCAAACCCCCATATATGTTCACTAAGAATCCCAACATGTAATTAATATACGAGTTAGTATGACTTATAAGTTATAACCATCTTAGGATTTCATAAATTGATGTCGGTTATCTAATGAATCTGTCAGATCGAAATTTATCTTCCTCTGCGCGCTTTGTATTCACTTATGTAATTGTATACAAGTACTAACTTAACCAAATGTGTGTATTTCAAAATTTTAAAAAGTGTTATAAGTATAAATTCAACAATCCTGCCCTTCCGCGAAGTCCCAACTCTTTGGACGCTCAGGGCTAGTGTCATAATATCATTTATAAAGAAAAACTTTCGGGAGAGTCCACTAAATGTAGTCTTTTTGAAAAGTTCACTTAAAAACATAATTTATTTACAATATAACATCACATATTTTAACATAAACATCAATTATTCACAACAAACATCAACTATTTACAATAAACATCAACTATTTTTCAATAAACATCAACGATTTTGCAATACATCAACGATTTACCATGAAACATCGACTATTTACATTAAATATCAACTATTTTGCTATGAAATAATCTACTATTTACATTAAACATCAACTATTTTATCACTAACAAGTAACATCAACTATTTATAAAAATGATCAACTATTCAATGATAAAGATCAAATATTTTATAATAAACATCACATATTTTAGCATTAACATCAACAATATTAAGTGGACTTTCCGAAAAGACCACTTATAGGTGGACTTTCCCAACAATTAGTAATAAATCATATAGTAATTAACAAATTGTGTTGTTGAATAGTGTTGTCTATACATATCATAACTAAATTCATTTCAGTTCAGTTCAAATAAGTTAGAAATACGGAAAGTCCGAAAATAATAGAGAAAGGGGCCGGTATATCATTGTACTTACAGGTGGCAAATGGCACAACATAAACAAACCACAGCACAGCCGACTAATTAGGCACAAACACAGTTAATGCCAACATTAAAGTCACTAAAGTGAACTCATAATTTATCCCATGTGAAGTAGATGCATCATACAAGTCATATGACCAAAGTTTACTCTCTTAATTAATCATTGCCGGACTATAATACTTGTTTAACCTAGCTAATCCAAGAAACTGTCGTGTCACAATTTCATGGCCCAAACTAATTCCATGATAATAACATTTAAGTAATTCGTTTAACTCATCAGAAATTTCAACTGAATTCTGAAATTTCTGAATTAACTTCTAAATCTGAACTGAATTTTTTTTTGGAAACGGCAAAGAATATATTAAATAATAAAGAGTATGAAATTACATAGAGAGTGCAGAAGAATTGCACCCAATTCTAATCTCAACAAACCAATGATGCACTATAAAAATTTACAAACCAAACTATACTATGTGTATATAAGAAGATACTGTGGATGCTTTCTAGACCTTCAAACCCCAATCTGAACTGAATTTAACATAACTAAAATTATGCAATTGAAATGAAATTAAAGTGAAATAAACAAAATTTAAACAAAACTTAAATTAAACTGAACTTAATTGAAATTAAAGTGAACTGAGTAGTCCATCAACCATCAACATTAAGATAAGAAGGTACGTACATAAAATGGAATATACATGAGGACGACGAAACATCGAGAAGAGAACAAATAAGCCGTACTAACCCGTATTTGTTAATTCAAAATTAAATGAACAATTGACCCCTTAATGATAGCGTATTAATCGGGATTAGAAAAATTACACAAGGTATATTATAAACATAAGATATTCATAAACTAGTACTAGTATACTGTATATTCTAACAAAATTATTAAAAATGTACATCTCCCCCACAGCCATTTTTGCCACTTTCAGTAGCAGTAGCAAATCCTCCAACAATGCCAATTCTCCTCAACATACAAGTATCTCTCTATATATCATATGTAAGGAACCAAAAAGTGTAAGGAACATCTCTTTAGACTCACCTTCATGTCCATATGAGCCTGGCATTTTCTCATGTGCTGCAATATTATGTACCGGAGCCTCGAGGGCGGTATGTACCGAGTTTTCTTAATTCGAACCCAATTTGTACGAAGAATAGGACGTACGCATAATCAGGACGTTCGCACTATGACTTATTGTTTTGTTGCCGTTGTTGGCTCATCTTTACCAAGAGTTCGGCATAGAGGATTTCATTCCATGAGTCGGGTACACCAGGGAGGCACCAGTGGCTGCAGTCTTGAAATCTTAAGGGCGACCGTATTTCCTGTTCGGTCAGATGTTGTTTCCTGTATACTGAGGGATGGCCATCCTTGCGATAATCTGTCAATCGAGTGATGTTGAGATATGTTACACTGGTTTTCATTCCTTTCAAGACTTTCTCCAACACTTTCATCTTTGGGGGATAATTGGTGAGATATGTTTCGTTCTTTATTGGCTCCGTTTCGTGGTCACATGCCCCTCCCGAATTCCACTGCCCACCACTGTACAGAAATTAAGAGATAGTTAACAACCAGGGTTCATAAAACACGAACGATTCACGCCAATGACAGTGAGATCAAACTCTACGAAGGTGACGAACTACTAGAATGAGTACTAGAAAACTAAGAACACAAAAATTAGCTATATAGTTCAACATTGTTTTTGTGAGGCGAGATTGACTAGTATCTTAACCAGAAATACCATAAACTTCCCTAAACTTACAAGAACGGCTTAAAATAATAACAAATCAAGCGCATTAGACGAGCGAATCAAGGTAGAATACCTGAAATGAGACGCAGAATAGCCCCTAAAGAAGACTAATGACTTCTTGGGATTGACATTGCTATCCACCCATCTTCCCCATGTTGTCAAAGCTTTCCGAAATGCCTCTTGCACATTCAAATCTCTATACACATGAGTACCTTCCTGATAGTAGTCCATCCTGCAACATTTCAAGATAATCTTTAGCACCACTAACCCACACCATCTATCGTATCGTACATGATCAAACTTAGAATGAGTTTTACCCTTTGGCAGTCTTCTCATGAGTCCACCAATGTCCAGTGTTGAACACGATAATATCAGCGGTCTTATAGTTCTTAGCATAGTTACTGACTAAATCCAGTCGAAGAGTCTCCTTCTTCTTCCCACTTCTATCTACAGTCTCCCATTCTTGAACCAAGAACGGTGATACGAAAAACTCCACCGTGAACTTGTAGTCCTATAAACATTACAACAAAACCAGTAAGATAAAATAAACTAAACCCCATGTTACTACAATACATGTAAATGCAAAGCACAATGATTGATTGATCATAACTTACTTCAAAAACGAAGGAATACGAAGCTTCGGATCGAAAATGATGCCTGCCAGACTGCTCATACACTTTCTTCTGGTCTTTAACAGAGTTTCTAAGGATGCAAATAAGAGACTCCCACATATTTCTATTGAGTGAATCCCCAACAAATACTAGTCTCTTTCCTCTCAACATTTCCAGCATATGGCTCCCATCCAATCTGGGTAAATTACAATTACAAATCAGCTAAATCACTCATCTTTTTACCCAATTAAGCATAGCAAATCAGCTAACCATAGATTCAAAATTCCAAAACAATAGATAACACAAAACATGTTCAAACAAACTGAAGGAAAACAGAGGATTTGAAGACATACCTAGGAAGAGTGCATCCCTTTGGCTTCCACTTAAGCTGATAATATGCCTTATCAGGCCTACCATTGATAAAGCAGTTGAATTGCTCATCAATTAGAGCACAAGAACCAGGCTTGTAAAGTGGATATGACTCATCTGTCACCCAGTTTCCATCAAAGAAATCACAGTTCATCAATGACTTCACAAGATCATCACTCCCCTGTTTCTCCTTTCCACCACCTGAGCCCTGTTTCTTCATCAGGGAAGAAGTTAGATTCTTAACCTCAGCACCATTTCCAACAATTACCGGCTTTGGCGATGAACCCACTGTAGAATTCGCAGAAACTGTAGAATTTGCAATTGCAGTCTTATTTTCCTTCCAGACTCCAGCTTTATCATCATTAGCCCCAATTACTGGCACTGGCGATGGACTTGCAGTCTTGTTAGCATCAATTGCAGTCTGATTTTGCATCAAGACTCCAGCTTTGTCATCATTAGCAGCACCTTCCTGCCCAAGGGAAGAATTCACCGTCTCATTTACAGAGACTGTCGAGTTAATTCCATCAATTGCGGTCTGATTTTGCTCCAAAACTCCAACTTTATCATCCTGCAAATCACCGTTCTTCACAGACTCATCTGTAGACGGTTTCGGGAGTTGGGCCGTGTAATTAATTCCAGGTTGGTATTCAAAAGGCAAAAGGGTTCCATTAGATCCAGAACTTGAAGAAGAAGAGTTAGAGAAGAAGAAACTGTACACAGAAGAAAAGTTAGATCTGTAAGAATCATCCGAAGCAGAACTGTTAGTACCAGAACTGAGAGAGAAAATGTTAGTGAACCAAGGCGAAGAAGAGTTGGAAGAAGGTGTAAAAGCAATGAAAATGGTGCAGGCGATGAAGACGAAGAGAAACGTGTAAGCAAAAGCGGCAGTTTTTTTGGTTCTGAAAATGGAGAAGTGTGGTTTCATGTCTGAGTAGCCATTGATGGGCGCGTACTTTGTTATCCCTGATGCCATTGTCGGCACAGCCTTCACCTCTTGCTTCTCTGTTTCTGGCTGTTTGGGTTTTAGAGAGAGAAAGTGGAAGGCGAGGAGATGAGAGTGAGAGAAGAAAGGAGACCAGTGTTGTTGTCTCTGTGTGGGGACTGATTGATAAATGAAGAGGGGAAGAAGAAGAAGAAGACAGGGCTATCATGTCATGTGACTTTATTTTTTTGAATATATAGAAATTATTAGAAATAATATAGAATAAAGTTTTTTAGGGTTATAAATTCTTGATTTAGGAATTATTTGTGGGTTAGGAAAGTAAGGGGAAAAGATATGCTAGTGGTCTTTGCCAATTTGGTGTAAGTTTGATAAAGTTGCATGCACTAGGTTAGTGAAGTGGTTGCTTGTAAGTTTGGGTGTTTAATTTAAGGTTAGTGGTGATTACGAGGGATAAACACCATCGATTTAAGTCTAGAAATTATATAACTTCAGCAAGTTTTGAATTTGAATTTGGTATTTAATAGCAAACGTTATTCGAAAGGCCATCACACAGAAGGAACCTACAACATTCACTGCATAATCGCATGTAACAGCCTAACAGGAATCGACCAGAAATTATTTGTAGAAGAAACAAGGATTCCATTGTGTGTAAATATTGTTCAAGTTGAGATTAGGTGATATTTTGATTTTAATATCTTGCTTGCAGGTTAATTTTGATTTATTTGTGGATATTGAAATTGGCAAAAGCAAGGTTTCATAACAAAGCAAAATCCTTAAGTGTATATGATGAATTCAAGATAGATATGGAAGTTTTGAGTGTTGAGAATAATATTTAAACATTTGGTAGATGTCGTTATTATGAACAATTAATTATTAACGAAGCATAACCTAACAACTTAACGTTTTCCTCTAACTATTAAGTCAGGAGTTTGAATCACATTAATCGTTTTTAAAAGAATAAAAATAATAAGAGTGCATATAGATAGTATGTACATAAAATTGTATATACATATGTTAAAAAATCTTGCAATATGAGGAGATATTTGTTTTATATATTTGAAAATCTATTACTCCCTCCGTCCGCTCAAACCAGCCCCATTTTTCCATTTTGGGCGTCCGCTCAATCCAGTCCCATTTCCAAAAATGGAAACTTTTTATTCATTTTAAATCAAACACTTCTACCCCACTTGTACTA
>JAYMSL010001362.1:0-17536 GCA_036897195.1 Plantago coronopus
CGTGAACCGAATTCGATAGTATGCTAGCCACATCCCTACACCCTATGCCCGTTAAGGCAAGTGGTAAGAAATTTAAGACGTAGTTATACAAATCAAACCCAATAGACGAAACCAACCGTCAATTCAAGCTGCTTGTGTATAATCAAGTCGAAAGTAAACTAGCTACATCCCTACACCCTATGCCCGTAAGAACAAGTGGTAAGAAATTTAAGATGTAGTTCGACTATCCGGCTTGACTATACACAATGTTTATGTTTAATAATTGATGTTTGATGTAAATAATTGATGTTTATGTTAAAATAGGTGATGTTATATTATAAATATGTAATGTTTTTAAGTGAATTTTTTAAAAGACCACATTTAGTGGACTTTCCCAAAAATTTATGAAGTAAAATACATGAATTTTCAGATTCGGAATCATCCACCGTTGCATTAAAAAAAAGTAATCACACCATTATGAGGCTATGAGCTACCACGATACCACCCCATGTCTTTGGAACTAGTGAACTCTCACTGTTGCTTCAGAGAAGACACAATTTGATCAGTTATTCTGCAACAACTAGCATGGTCCAACGCCATGCCAATTTGCTGCCTATCTACTTTCTAGCCCAATACTTAAAAATTATACAAATTAATCACACTTGCTCAAATGAGTACTCACGTACGTGCGCTTATTTACTCGAAGTTATCGAATCTTTATTTATACACACTGTACAGACTACAATGCATATATTACTCCTACTTGATCTCTTATTCATCAAGCATCAAAATTTGTTACAAATTGCAGAAATCAGATACTTTCACATGCTCATGATTTAGTCACACCAGATCTCAATAATAATTGCCATGTACCAACTGTCTCATTTCGCAATCATTAAGATTCAAGAACCGCTGTGTAAATGTAAAAATCAAACGTAAAAAACTCGTTCGAATGTAGGGAGGTTTTATAAGTAGATAGACATTGATTTACAAATGTACCGCAATAGGTACTGTCTTTCGAATTACATAGGAAACATGAAAACTTCAAGTTGGGGAATCAACATCTTTAACAAGCGAGATTCAATACTACAAAAATTTTCTGTTTAAATTAAATAATAAAACCTATACTCTATACTAATCATCATCTAATATGGAGAATCAACAGAGGTTATCTCCATTATTAATATTTGCAGTCCTACCTAATTGTTCTTTCTCAACGTCAAGTCCTTCAGTATCATCAGGATTTACGAATCCTCCGGTAAGCCCTTCGGCTCTTCGGGTCTCGAGTTCCCAGTCCGTCCTCAATAAGACGATCATCATAGTCACCATACACGATCCTTGGGCCGCAAGAAGACCGACCCACAAGCCCTCAAAGTCCCATTTGTACAAGAAGGCCAACCCCACAGCAACCGGCATTCCCACTAAATAAAAACACCCGAGGTTAATATTCGCCCCGACTTTGGGCCGGGCTGTACCTCGTAGCACCCCACAGCCCGTTGTCTGTGGGCAGTTCCCTAGCTCGCAGAGCCCGATTATTGGCAAGACCAATGTGGTCAATGCAATAATCTCCTTATCATGAGTAAACATTGTAGCCCATACATTTCTAACACTTACCGCGAAAAACAGGGCCGTAAAGCCGAGCAAGAAGCTGCAAAATAGCCCGACTACAGCCGCCAGCTTCGCCTTCTCAGGCCTGCGGGCCCCCATCTCATTTCCGACCCTGGTTGAAACACTGAAGCTCAATGAAGAAGGGAAAATGTATATCAAGGCGGTCGTTTGAATCAAAATTCCCATCGATGCAACGGTGGCTTTGGGGCTGATTAAGAGCCCGCAGAGAAGGATCATGATCTCATACCACCACCATTCAAGACAAACGGAAATGCAGCTCGGAATTGCCAAATTAAGAAGTGATTTCCATCCCTTTAAGCATTCCATTGACAATCCACCCCATGTTTTCTTGTACACTCCAGAGATTATTATATACAGGATCAATGTAGCAACAAGATTGAAATTTGTCCAAATCCCACTTAAGGCCACACCCTTGATGCCCAAACCAAGCTTCACAACCAACAGATAGTTGATCGGTACGTGCAGAACGATCGAAAGCGCTGCACAGAGTGTGAGAGGCAGAGTAATTGATTGTGTCCTTAAGTAAATCCTCAGGGGATGTAACAGAGCTTGAGCAAACAAGTCTGGTAATGAATAGAATAGGTAGATTTGAGCTTGTGTTGCAATGGCTTCATCTTGCTTGCAAAAGATGAGAATCCTTTTCATGTTGAGCCATAGAATTGAAATTGGGAGTGAGGTGAAAATGAGCAGAAGAATGGTCCTTTGCAATGAGAGTCCAAGAAGTTTATATCTTTTGGCTCCGAAGGCTTGTCCACATATGGGCTCCATTCCCATGGCTAACCCGGAAAGAACCGAGTAGCCTGTTATGTTAGCGAACCCAACGGCTAACGAGCCACCGGCTAGAGCTAGGTTCCCTAACCGGCCCAGAAACAACATCGAGATCATGGACCGGGAGTACAGGAGTAGGCCGGTCAGGATCATGGGGAAGGCTATTTTGGCTATGGAGATGGATTCTTGAACGGCCAAGGAGAGTTGAGTTTTAGGCTTGTGAGCTTTTGTTGGAGTTTTCGGGATTGAAACAATGGTGGTTGGGTCGCTAACGACAAGGAGCGGTTCGACCAGGACGGTGTCGGGTTTTTGGGGATCCATAGTTTTGTTGTGGGGTGGAGGGGTGGTTTAAAGAGAGGGTGTTGGTTTGTTAATTAGAGAGGGTGGGTGTGTTTGTTAAGTGTGTGTGAAAAATGTGGGAGGGTTTAAGGAGTGATAGAGGGGGGTTTATATAGGGGGATTTGGGAGGGCAAGTGTTGTTCGGTGTTTTGTAAAATGGAAGTTAATGCCGGCTTCGGCCCGATACGAGTAATTTAATCCAACTGAGATTCTACGGATTTTGTCTCTACTTCACTAGCAATTTGCAATAATTTTATACACATGATAGACATAAATTCTCATCAACTCTGACTACGATAAAGATTTTACCATATCAACCATTCTCTTTTTCTTTTCTTTCCCGGAAAATTTTGCGATTTAAAGAGTTTCCTTAGTTGTCAATTCTTTTTGTCCTTGGAAATAGAAGCGATTCGTTCAAAAAAATATGGAAGGGTTTAATAATAAGAGTATACTAGTATCAGATCCGGTTAGATAATTGAAGGCAATCTCTTTAAAACGAGAATTACATTGATATGATGAATGATACAAGGAAAAATAGTAAAATACACTTAATTTGTAGGAAAGGATACAAGGTCGTGTTTGCTATTGCTTAAAAAAAGCGCTTCTCTGCTTCTGGAAAAAAAAAAAGTAGAAATGTAGTGTTTTATTTCACAACTTCTGCTTCTGCTTCTCTAAAAAAAAGCAGGTAACCGCTGCTTTTTAGAAGCAGCCTAACACTTGCTTTTTCCTGCTTAAAGCACTCCAGGCTGATTTTTTTTCCTAATTAGCAAACACCCACAACTTTTTATCAAAAACAATTCTATACCACTTTAAGCAAAAGTAGGTTAAAATCAATTCTGAAAAGCAATGGCAAACACTCACTTAGGCGTAAAAGGATAAGTTTGATATCACCACGCCTTGACGCGGATGATTTGATCGATGACTCATTCTTCATCTACCAATATTGTTACATTGAATCTGGAGTAGTAGTAGTAGTCTATATAACAATGATTTGAACGTGAACCTAGCTAACTCATAGCCTGATATAACCTAAGAACGAATATATTCAGAAACCTGCAAAAAGAAAAAGTTCAGAAAAGACGAGGAATCATCGTTACCAGGACTAGTGCAACGAGGGAGATCAATGATGCAAAGAAAGGAATGCACCTTCAGGGATTACTCTAATTATAGTCCTCGAATTGGGTAACGGCATGTTATTACGATTTTAACAAGTCCTTGAAAGTCAAATCTTCTTTTACGGAAAGACCTCTGGATAATGGTCATTTTGCAAGGAAACCCAAGCGCCGTTAAGTGCCATGCAATACGCAGATTCCCTGACGTTAACTCAAATTTGACACCGTTAAGTTTTATGTAAATGTTGAAAATGCCCCTTTAACAAATGTGAGAAGATAATGGCAGCAAAAAACTCAGAGGTTTTTCTAAGCAGTGTATATCATTTAAGGGGTCTTTCCGTAATTAACCCGTCATTTTAAGTGATGGTATAGTTTAGGACTGATACAACAAGATGGGTCAGTCTTTTTCACCGGCTTGTCTAGATCAGGTATATCATTAATGCGTAGACTTTACGGTGGAGAATGATCCACATCAATCACTTAATGTGTGTGTCTTACACTTGTATGAATGTGTAGATCATTCTCCACCACAATATTTACATATTAATGCTAGACTCATTTTCCTAACCTATTAGTTGAAGGAGAAGCGTATTGCAAAATGAACTGCACTTCCTTGCCCTCAAAAGTAAGTGAGTGATTAATGATATCTTGAAGTGTTTGAGTAATGACTAGTGTGTTATTTATAGGAAATGGACTCAGGGCTAATGAGCACTCGGCAAGATTCAAAGTCAAACCCTTACCACCTTATAATCTCTTAAGATCATGATACTCGATTCCCTGAACCATGGGTCATGACCATTGTTGGTAGTATGAATAGGCTTGGCCGGATGTGTCATAGTTGCTGGTGAGTGGCCTTCTTGGTATCCTGAAATCACATATGTGTCGCCAATCCCCATTCTCAGAATCATTCGGTAGAACTAATGCACTTTTCAGTTCACCTGAATTTTTTTGAATTGAATGAACTGAATTAATCTGAAATAAACTGAGCTGAAATTATTTCAAGTATGAATTTTAACTAGGTAATCATGAGCTGAATAAAACTAATCAAAATTGAATGTAAGGTGAATTGTACAAAACCTAGACCACGTATCCTAGTCGACGATTGACTCTTTGTTCGTGGTGAATCAATTCTCAACCTGTCCTGACATTGATACTCAACTAAAAATTTTTAATGCTATACAATTGTATTTCAAGTATTAAATTCAACTAATATCTCGATTTTTCTCACTTTATTTTTTTACAAATTTTGTGAAAAATGTTATTTTAGAAAAAACATAAAAGGAAAGGGGTGTATCAGTCAGGCTCTGTTCTTTTCAGCTGAGGATTTCAGAACTGAACTGAACTGAACTTAATGGATCTGAAGTGGAGTACAAATTTGAATTAACCAAATCTGAATGAATCTGAACTGAACTGAATGAATCTGAACTTAAGTTGAAAAGAACAGAGCCTTATTATATTAGTTTATTAAATCCCTATGCAGTATATAAGTGTCCGTTTTTACGTTTTTTTCTTTCTAAAATTAAGATTTTCATAGTATTTCTTTTTGTTTTTAATTAACAGGGAGATAATTGAATTGAATTATTATCTATAAGAAATGTAGACAAGTGAGTCTTCCTTGAATGGTGATTATGAGGAAAGACTCAATCTACCAGGCTCGTCATATTGAGCCGTTTCAATGCGGGTAATGATGATGAGTTCAGTTTTGTGAGATGATATATTGTCAAGGTATGGGAACCACAGGACAGGTTGGTTGGATCTTGGATGGGTGGTGGATTTAATCAAGATTGGAGGTTTGGTTTGGACAATTATAATATAATGTGAGACTTAAACTATTCGTTGTATTATAATCGCGTACTTATACACTTAGGTATCATTATATTCGAAAACTTCTCATTTACATTTTCTGTGTGGTTTTGGAGGATTGGAGTTCTCTTACGGTGCTAATGCAAAGAATTATCCACCTATTTCATTTGTGATGGCAAAACGACTCCGGAAAGCTTTTAACTCATACTGTATATGACAAGGTCTCATCTGGTAAGTGGTTGCGACTTGCGAATGTCTATGTACTAATCTGAGTGTACTAGCTCGTAGTGTTTTTTTTGAAGAGGTACTAGCTCGTAGTGTTGATTGGCTCAAGTGACGAACTATATGCAAAATTGAGAAACAGGTAGCTTCATATCAGCCATTCGAGGTACATCCCATTTGGTGTAAAAATTGTGTTACCAACTTAAGATAATCCAAGCAATATCTACATGACTACCAGAACCAAACCAAAATGACAAACTGCAACAATAAGAGCACTAGTGGAAGGAGTTCTATAATAGGTTCCTATCTCAAATTTGTTCAAAAAATCAATAAAAATCAACTTCAGACCTCCTATAATTTATGTGTCCACACAATTGGACTCCTATTCTTTTGGAGATTGTAAAATTAACTTCATATTTATACTTTCGTATACTCTCTCCAAATGTCTGGACCCATATAAATTAATTGATTTTCAACTACTATTTTTATTATATTGTTATTTTTTCTTGTCTTATATGAGAAATAGGAATGTTTTAGGATTCCTGAATTCATCACATAAGATATATGGAAAAATAATATTTAGGGAATGAATTTGATGGTTGTTTTAGAAATGAAAATTTACAATTCCTATACAACTAGAATGTAGTTCTAATGACTCGTGCCTCAAGAAATACCTCCTCCATAGTCGTCAAGAAATACCTCTTCCATAAAGAACCGTATTCACCTACTTCACTCCTCTAACTTTGTGCACAAGTGACAAGTGTATTAACTACAAATTGCATCGTTTATATGGAGGCGCTTTCAGCTTCAAACACTTTCAAACAAAAACTTTTTTCAAATCTACAAGATTGAAGATTTCACTCCATGTTTTGTCTCTTAAATCCAATTCTTCTCAAGGACATATATGTGACAACAGCAAATTAAAACTGACCCCTTCACAGAAAATCAATAGAACTCCAAACTCCATTGATGAAATGGTTTAAAATACAACTATCCTATACAGCAAACACAATGAAAACGCATAAATTGGTTTACACAAGATCAAATAAATATCCATATCCTATGCTTTAAGCTCAAGGATAGCCTGCAGTACTTATTCCTCTCACCAGCGTTATAAAATGTCTTCTCCATTTCCGGTTTTGGCCTGATTACTAGTGTGAGCCACATCGTAAGTAGCATGCACACCGGCTAACACATAGTATATCAACATTACGACACTGCAAATCAAGAACCGCCAAATTGCCGCAGGACCAAGAGATCCAATTAGAAACACATTCATGGCAATTGACAAGCATGGCAACCAAGGAACAAGAGGAACACCCCAAACTTTAGCAACCCTATGCTTCGGAGTCAATGCCATCCCTAGAGCTCCCAAGAACCATAAAATACCAGTCGCTGCATACGCGGGCCATTTCCTATATTTGACATTCCAAAGAATCGCGAACCCAAGGGAAGAACTGAAAATGATAAGCAAGGACACAGAAAACTTGATCACATCACCCGTTGGAGTGACATCCTTAACATAGTACCTTCTCATGAGCAATGCAACAGCCATGAGCATGAAAATGAACAGTGTGCTAAATGATAAAACACTCGACAGAACATCCAAGCTTGAGAAGAAAGCCAGAATGCAGCTACCAGTGGTTATCAAAAGTGTTGCATATACTGGTGTTCCTGTTTTTGGGTGAACTAGGGCGAACCACGGAGGAATCATATGAGTTCTTGCTATCTGAGTAGTGTATCGTGCCTGGCCCATTGACCCAACGAGCATACTAGTAGTCATCCCCTTTAAAGCAACAATGCTGACCAAATACTTAGCCCACTTCATCCCTATAGTCGTAAAAACAACAGAATAAGCTGCATTGACATCCACCATGGTGTACTTGACCATAAACACCAACGAAAACGCCATCAGGCAATACATAACCGTAATCAAAGACATGGATCCGACCAATCCGATAGGTATGTCCCTCGAAGGCTTCTTAACCTCCTCTGCCATGTTCGCCACCATATCAAAACCGGTATATGACCAATAAACAACAGCAGAAGCAGTAAACACCCCTTCAGCTCCATAGGGGAAGAAAGGCACCAAATTCTCCTTCTTCCCGTAAATGAAACCAATGATTATCACGAAAATAATCACTGACACGCTAAAAATAGAGGTAATCCAGTTTAAAATCGACGATCTCCTCGTCCCAGTCATGGCAAAACCATTCACCAATGCCAAAACAAGCACAGCCAGAGGATCCAACAAATTAAACCCATCAGCAAAAGAGTTTATCTTGATCCTCAAAAAATCAGGATCATTCTTAATAATGCTAGCAAAGTAAGAAGACCAAGAACGGCCTAATCCAGCAGCACCGACAAGCCCTTCCAACAGAATATTACCAGCAGCAATAAAAGCAATAAAATCCCCCAATTCAACACGTAAATAGGAGAACGACCCACCAGCAATTGGAATCTCAACAGCAAATTCAGTATAACAGAAAACAGAAAGCAAAGCGGATAAGCCCGAAATAGCATAAGACAAGACAATACCCGGCCCAGCATCCTGATTAGCTTCCTGTCCTGTAACAGTGAAAATGCCCGACCCGACAACGGATCCGAACCCGAGCCACACGAGGTCCCACCAGGTGAGGCATTTCTTCATTGCATGTTCAGACTCCGTCTTGCGGTGAAGCTCATCGGTCTCGGATGCGCGGGAAAGGAGACGGTTTTTGAGACGGTGGGGAGTGGCGGTGAGGGCGGCGAGGTAGGTGAAGATGTTTTGGAAGGTGGGTTCGGGGAAAAAGTCGAGCTTGCTGAAACGCCAGTAGGATTTGGGAGGATCCATTGTAGGTGGAAGAAATGGTGTGGAGGTTTCAGAGATGGGGTGGGATTTATATGTCATGATTTAGGTGTTGAGGTTTATAAGGAGTGTAATTAGAGGCGTGGTTTAGAGGGATTAGTTGGAATCTGGAGTCGAATCCAGCGATTGGGGGCTGAGATCGGTCGAGGATGATGGATTCATGGCAATCCAGGACTCTGCTTTTCTTCTGTTCTTTATTTTGAACCTGGACATGTTTTTTTCTTTTCACTTATAAAACAAAAGAAAAGAAAGTTGAAAGGAGTAGAATATTACAGTTTAGATTTTTTATAAAACGTGATGCATGAGGAAAACTGATATAAATTCTGAGCCGGTTTTGATGTGCTGCAAATTTTGAAAAGAAAAAAAAAAACAAAAAAAAGAAGAGCGAAGGGAGACTCCTGTTACAACTTTACCGACCTTTGTTTTCATCTTCTTCGTCTTCTTTCTCTTTCTGTATAAACCCATTAATTGTCCAAACAAGATCTCATTTGAAAGTTGAAACCAATTTACATGATAAATAAGATCGTATCGTATTCATGGAAAATTGAGAATATTGGGACTATTGCTTTGTAGAAACTGGAATTTGAAAGGGTCAGGAAAAAAGGGAAGCTTTAGATTGACGGCAGGTGAGAATGAAGAAAAAGAGGCTATAATTCTAGGGTTTTTTAAATTTATGTTGTGTCTTCTGTGTAAGTGACTAAGTGGGCCTTTGAATTTTATGTGGTAAACGGGCTTGATCCATTGCAAATTGTAATGGTTGGATTCAGAAAATGTGGAGTTTAAACTTTAAAGACTTATGTAAATTACTACAATAAATTAATAGAATTTGATGTTAACTTCGGGTTGACTCCGAATGAACCGGTTAAACCTCTTACGGAAGGGTGTCCGGCTCGACATCCGGGTCAGCATTTTAAAACATAGCATGGGACGAACGAAAATATCAAAGGACACGTGAGACATGTACGCCTTTGGGATCGTACTAGGACGCTTGAGAGCAATCTTTGTAGGTCTCCTAAAACTCCTACTAACCTCAAATTTGAGATGAAATATACAATACTAAGATAAAAATGCAAGAGATAGAGGAATCCTAAAATACTATGGCCCACCAAATTTCAATCCTACATTTGAGGAGCTCCTAAATAATTTCTCAAGAATAGGGAGGGTGTAAATTTTTTTGAGGAGTCAAATTTTGGGTCCACAAACTATTTTGATTATGTGGCACTATAACCATCCTACATGTGTCATCTTTGTTAACTAATCTATGCCAAATAGGAGGCCAATATTTATGCATGAGGAGTTGGTATCCTAAATATTTATATAGGAGACTAGTTAGGAACAAAAAATTTAAGAAATATTATAGGATCACTATAAAGAGTGCTCTTAGATGACGAATGGAGGATGTCAATAAGGGTCGAATTTTAGTGTTAAAATCAACATTTGGGCTTTAGTTATATTCTAGTGTAATATTGAGTTTGTTAGGTTTCGAACGGAGTTACATAACTAATTTGAATAGTCATTAGCTTAGAGTTTCAGAAATCACTTTGTTTATCAGGACTTGCTAGACTTATATTTTTCGTTGAATTGTATTCCATTGTTTGAGTTTAACTAATGATTTGGTAGTTAATCTACTATCTATTACTCAAATTTTTACGCGTCAGGAGTCGTAAGGTCGTCCATCAGTAGAGGAGATGAGTTGCAAGTAGGAGTTTTGCGATTCGAGTCTTCAGAAACGTATGTTCAAATATACATTTAATAGTTTGTCGTTATAAAAAAAATCATATTTATCATTCTGGTTCAGTATCACATTTTTTAGCATTGCCTTCTTTCACTTTTCACTTTTCACCTTTCATTCTATAAATTACTTAGACCAAAAATATCCCTTGTTAATACTAGTCTTATAGGCTATTGTTAGTGGATCATGATTCTCAGAAGCAGAAAAGCTCAAAGCAGATGTATTTATTACTTGCATGTCATCCTACACAAGCAAAGCCATAACCTTTTCTTATTTTAACATCACATGCTTATCCTTCTTCCAGGTTTCTCTAAAACCAATTGGACCAGAATTTCCTCATTTTTGTTCTTAATTGTCCTGGAACCACATTATACACAGACAACATCACAATTCAATGTGTCTTGATGCTGATACTTTCAATCTTGAAAATAAGGCTATAATCTATGTCATCAGCTGCTGAACTACGTAAATTGTGTGTTCTTTCTTTCGTGTTCTTGCAATCGTATTGTTTGTGGTATCTTACCCGACGTATGATATCTAGTCGGAGGTGCATTAGGCCTGGCAATGGTCGGTTGCAAACATACTCTAGGACTGATGATAAAGATATATACTTCAATGACTGAGAATTCCAAACCTTCTGTAGACTCTTGAGACCTATGGAAGCAAAGCATATGATGCTGTTGGACTTTATCTTTTTTTGCTATCCACTTTAATATTTTTTCCAGTTAAAATAGTGACACTTAAATCACTATAAATTACTTAGTAATAGGAACACCAAATCTACACTACTACATCTTGTTCTCTTTGAACACTTAGCTAGCTATCTGATAAAATCGCCTCTCTTTCGCCTTTTATAATGCTGAGCCATGACATTGTCCCCGCGGCTCATGCTCCTCCACACGCAGATCATGCACAGCATGCTACTGCGTCGTATGGAGGGCATCCAGTGGATCAGGGAGCAGTGGTAAAGCCACTTCAGCCACATTCTGTTGGCCGGAGCCAGATGATGGGTGGCAATCAGGGTCGCTCGTTCTCCACAGACGATGCTGCACTCAACAAGCAGATTCTTGCAACTCATGCTCCAGATGTCGAGGACTTCAATGTGAGGCCGGTCCTTTCCATCGTGGAGCATATCATACACCTTGGAAAGCCAACAAATCCTGATGATACTCATCATGTATGGTCCAGTAAATTCAATTCATCATCTGTTTTAAACTTGGCCTATTTGCATTTCATTGAGAATTAAATTTGTTCTGTTCAGATGCAGGGGACTCAAATGCAACCGCATTTAGAAATGCATGATGACAAAAAGGTCGTACACAGTTCGCACCAAGATCATAAGGCCTTCGACAGCACTTATCATCAGTCCACCAATAACCAAGGAGTCTTCCACAGTTCTGAACATGACACCGAGATCGTTAAACTACTGGCATTCCCCATCAACAAGATTTCAGCTGAGGTACAAATAGTTATTTAGGCCTATATTCATGACATAATTTACACTTAACATGACTGGTAGGAATCAGGAAATATATATACTGTGTTCGTGGTTTTAAGCTCAGAACAATGTAACAGATGATTTGCAAAAGTGCTGCTGGAACACAAGCGCATCAAGTCGCTATGGACCTCTTGACTTCATTATCAGGCTACTCATGGGCTGCCAAAGTTGTCATTTCCTTTGCTGCATTTGCTGTCAAGTATGGCGAATTTTGGCTAGTCGAGCATCTTCACATGTCAAATCCACTAGCAAAGAACATTGCTATTCTGAAAGACCTGCCTGGAATAATGGAGCATGCTGGAATTGTAAGAAAGAAGTTTGAGGAAGTTTTTGACCTCTTAGATGTAATAATGAAGGTAACACACTGTATCGTAGAATTTCACGAGCTTCCATCTCCTTACATTAGCCGGGAATCACCAGAAATGGCAGCTGCCACAGCTCACATTCCCATTGCCGTTTACTGGATCATAAGGAGCCTTCTTGTTGGTAAAACCTTAGTCGTGAACCTCACTGGCGGCCAGTGCGAGTATGTTTTGATCCTACTCTTTTCCCATAACATGTTTTGCCATATATCGAACACTTTCTGGAAAATCAAAATATTGTAGTAATACTGATTGGATAATCTGATCTAACTATTTATAGAAACATTTCTCGATGCTGATCAGGTATATGATGTCAACTGCCGATTCATGGGAGACATTAAGTCTTGTTCATAAGCTCTCAGTCATACTGGATCACTTACAAAAGCAATTACAGATTTGTAGAGACTTGATTCGTAAGTTACACTGGACAAGCTTAATACACGATACAGCACATGAGAATTCGCTCCTGAATAACAATAGTGAAAATATTGCAGAAAAACAGGAACAGGTTTATAAGATACTGATGAATTGCTTATTTTGCAGATAGGAAAAAGTCTGAAGACGCGTATGTAGCCTTCAAGAAACTTATGGATCAATCTCATATTGACAACATGAAAGTGCTAAGAGCAATGATTCGGGCCAGAGAAGATCAAAAGCCACTCTATGACGGTACTAAAAGGATCAATGTAAGTTGTTCTTCTCTTCACTCACCTAGTTTTCCCCTGATCCTTTAAGAAAAATGTAACCAAGACTGAACCTTTTACATTTTCATGCTTGATAACAGGATCGGCTTGAGGTACTTCGACTGAAGTACGTGCTACTACTTATCTCAGATTTCCAACTTCCTCAGGAGGAATTGAACATTCTCCACCTAATCTTCAACCAATCAACAATGAGGAATGAGTACGATATTCTGTGGCTCCCCATCGTTGATCCAGCAACTCCATTGGCTTCAGCACAGGAAACATTGTTTTATGAAATGCGTAATACTAGCATGCCATGGTACTCGGTCGATCACCCTGCGTTGGTTGAGCCAGTATCCATCAGGTACATCCAAGAGTTCTGGCATTTCAATCACATGCCTATGCTAGTTGTCTTGGATCCCCAAGGCAGAGTCTCAAACATCGACGCCTTACCAATGATGTGGATTTGGGGTAGCAATGCTTTTCCTTTCACCAAAGTCAGGGAAAGGGCTCTCTGGGCAGAAAACGAGTGGAACATGGAGTTGTTAGCAGATGCCATCGACCCACGTATGCCAGAATGGGTATGTCTAATTTCTATTCGCAATTATCATGTCACGCGTTAACTACTTGTAAAGGATACACATTACTGAAATTATTTTGGTTTGACAGATAAGATCGAACAAGATGATATGTCTATATGGAGGCGAGGACATAGAATGGATCCGTAAATTCACCCTGCAAGCAAGAACAGTAGCCAGCCATCTTCAGATCCCCCTGGAAATGCTCTACGTGGGCAAACGTAACCCAAGGGCAAAAGTTCAGCACTGCCACGAGGTAATCGACAGGGAGAAGCTGAGCCATGTCTTCTCGACCAGGGACTACTATGACTACATATGGTACTTCTGGGTGAGACTCTGGAGCATGTGGAATTCCAAGAAGCAGCTAGGCATGACGATTGAGGATGACAGCATAATGCAGGAGATAATGGATTTGCTCACCTTTGACAGCAGCGAGCGTGGCTGGGCAGTTTTTAGTCGGGGAAACTACGAGATGACTAAAGGAAACGGAGATATCATTCTACCTGTTTTGGAGAATTACGAAAACTGGGTGTACAAGGTCGATCATCATGAGAAGTTTGTATCGGTTCTGAATGAGGAAATTAGAGGCACCAACACGGAACACCACTGCAACAGGCTCATCCTGCCAGGCCGCGCAGGATACATTCCAGACCAGGTTGTTTGCTCGGAGTGTGGCAAAACGATGGATAAGTTTGTCATGTACCGCTGCTGCACTGACTGATCAGATGACCTCTAACCACCTAAGTATGCTAGTTCGTTGAGCAGCAGATTCGATTCAGCTACATTATCATTTCAGAATAAGTCTCTCATGAGTTTATGTTGAGTTTTTTGCTATCAATTCTTTGACAATTCAATAGTATGTACCTTGTTTTGTTTCCTGTTTAATTATGCATTTCCTTTCATTACAGTCTATAGATCATTGAACTGATGACCAGTAGCAGAAAACCAGAATGTGAACAAGATAAATCACTATGCTTCTTCAACAAGACGGATAAACTGAAAGTCGTAACTAATCCAGCATAGTATCATCATCAGTGTAAGAAGAGATGAGGCCAGAGGATTCACTGATAAACTTTCTTTTTTTGGTCTTGTTATTTTGATATTTTCAGAACAAATTTTAATTAATATTGAGTATATTGCAAAAAGGTCCTTAACTTTACAATTTAATAAAAATACCCTATATAACCCATTATTCTTGACTTTTTTTTAGCCGAAATTCTTGACTTTTTCATTAAATATAAATTTAATATGTAATTAATGTTTATATCTAATTAAAGTATAGATATAAACAAAAAATATGTTGAAGATTTTAATGATCTTAAACTAAGTGTCTAGATATTATGTATCTAGTATTTTTTAATGCTATTAATTGTTACTACACTTTAAAAGGAATATAGACATTAATTATAGAAACCTTAATTATATTCTAATTATATAGTAATTATAGAAACTTTAATTTGAAATTTAATTTTTTTTTTCTTTTTTTGAAACTGGCCAGTCGGCCAGATTGTTGATCTGGCCGACCGGCCAGTTCAAATTTGGACTGGCCGGCCGGTCAGATTAACATTCTAGCCGACCGGCCAGTCCAGCCCAGTTTTTCTTTTTTTTTATCTAACTTAATTGTTCTAATCTATCATAATTCATAATTAATAACTAGTCAATGGTAATCTTCCTTAATTGGTAGATATTGTTGTTTAAATTATTTATTTTGTGAATATTATAATTTTATAGGAAAATTTTATTATATTTTAAAATTTCTGGGTTAATTTATAATTAATATAAAATATATATCTTTTTGTAAATTACCACTTAACTTGTTCTGAAAATATCAAAACTTGTTTTGTACATAACATTAGTGTTTTTTTAACATCAATCTAACAACTATTCTACTCGGCTACACTAATCCTATACTACCTTCAGGCCTAAACTACCTAGGGTTAGGACTCTGCTGGGGCTCGAACAACCGACCTCTCCTATTCCACTTACTAATACACATTTTGTTTCCAGCTTTTCTCTTTTTCCCAATTACTTTGGGTTGATTTCATTGATTTTTAGCTGGTGATTTTCTCAAGTATCATAGTTTCTAAAATATTGAAGACGGTCATCACCAAGTCGCAAGGAATAAAACTTGGCCTTATACTCTCCCCAAGTGAAAACCCTGTAGAGACTAGGATCCTTGACGGAGACTAGTTCCAATAATGGTGATATGCACGCGCTCAAAGGAGGGGCCGCGAAATATATTATTGACATTCTTGAATTATCCGCATCCACTAACCTTCTATGCCTTACATTCACAAACTTTTCGTTGGTCAAAGCCTGCAATGTCATTATGTCACACCAACAATTAATACAATGTTACACCTAAACATAGATTTAAAATTAAAATGCCGAAGCTAACTGAAAAACGCAGATACTATTATTACTTGAATTTAGTAGCAACTTACCCGAAAGGCATCGCCTACGAAGACACACAACTTATTAGGATCCTGATTGGGAACATTGATCCAGGATCCATCTTTGGACAATATTTGAAGACCAGCAACATCATGGGAACGCAAGATTGTGATTATTTGAGGATCGGAATGCTCCCCGAATCCGATTGGAATTTGTTGGTTGTTGTTGTCATCAAGATGAAAGGATGCTGCAGGTGGATAGTGATTTATTCGAAAGCAAGAATCATTATTCTGGTGAAGAATGAGTTTACTAAAAACTGATTTGTCGTGATGATGGACCCCTAGTAGTCCTTCAGCCACAAACTCAAGAATCTCAGATGCCAAGTTCCGAACAGCTCCAATGTACTCATTAACGTTTGAACTGCACACAAAAGTAAATAAGTATTCGAACAGTTCCAATGTACTCATTAACGTTTAAACATGAATGAATTGAAGGAGGACATAGTATTCGAACAAAATCATCACTTTTTTAAAGTAGGAACCACGCCCAGGCATCCAGCAGTAAAAAATAATGAAGATTCTGGATATTCCCAGTCAAGAATAATATCTGGAGTATTTATCTCTCAGTACGGGCTACTAGGTACTAGCCTAGTATGTGGTACTAATGTACTATATGTATATAATATAATATAATATATCTAATAATATAGGCACCATCTTTTCCTACATCTTTTGGTAATAAAGAGACAGGCAGACTAGGGTTAGAAATGACAGCACTTCAGAAAATAAATAATAATAAAAATAAATAATTGTTCTTGGGAGAGCTACCGTCCAGACAAATTTGGTGCCCAACTTATCAAACTAGTGTGCCGGCACGATACATTGTAATACATATACCCGGTACGTACACCCGTGTACCCGGTATATGTACACATGATTTTTTTAATTCTTTTTTTTGTTTTGCTATAGATAATTTTGTTGGTATAAGTTGTAATAATCACAATTTTTGATCTAATAACTACATGGTATAGATATTTTCAAAGTTTAAAATGAGATAATTGCTCAAAATCAAAATTTTTGGTGTTACAAAACTACCTCAAGGTATATTGTTATGTTGTAAATACACAAAGGTTGATTGACTTGTATGTCTATATTGCAATTAACAAAAAAGGTTTACATTGTAATACATAAAGTAGTATTAGTTTGTAACACAAAAGTAGAATGTAAAGGTATTACATTAGCAAATTAGTGTGATAAAAGGGGTGTCAATATGTATTGTGGCGTAAATTTCCCATTGTTATTGTCTACACAAAGGACACAACATATCACATGAAAGTAATACGGACTGAGTGGGCAACAACTCTGCTCTGTTTAGTCCACTCTTAACACACATTTTAATGTGTATTTTAGCTTATAGGTAAAAGATTTAGTTGAGTATTTTAGTTTTTAATTGACGGTAAGTTTATTGTGTTTGCAACTATAGAAGTAAACTACTAAAAATTGAAATTTAAGGGACATTAAAGCAAATTAGAAGCTTAAGGCATGTTTGGTTCTTAAATAGAAGTCAACAAAAAATCAACTATTTGGACC
>JAYMSL010001363.1:0-17532 GCA_036897195.1 Plantago coronopus
GAACACAAAAAAATTTCGATGCCGGGCGGTCGTGGGGGGGGGTACCCCGGGCCCACTAGCCGCGAAAGTTTTTTGTGTCCGGAAAATTTATACAGTTACAAAAAATGTTCGGTTTTTCTCCGGGCTTCGGGGGTACCCCGACCCTACCAGCCGCGAAAAATTTTTTGTCCGGAAAATTTAAATAGTTAAAATAGAATTTTCTGATTTTTTCCGGACCCACACCGTAAAATGTTAAAATCCAAGTACATGAAATTAAGAAATAAGAATTTGAAGCTTCATTAATGAAGTTTTGATTTTTTTTAATTCTAAAAAATAATAAAAAAGGAAGATTGAAATTAAAGGAGGAAGATGAAGCCATAAATGTAGGTTTAGTGAAGAGGATGAATGGAATTTTGGAGAAGATGGTGTTTTTGAAAATATATTTGATTAGTTGGGGTATTTTAAAATTTATAAAAAATGTGAAGGGGTTAATGTTGAAATTGAAAATTTTGGAGGAATTTAGAGTAAAATGACCATAAGGCCTTGTTTGGTTGGTTTGTAATAAATTTTCCACAAATTGATTTTATGGACCCAGATGTAATAGATGATATATCTAGTAGCCAAGTGTAATTAGAGCATCTAACAGAGAGGAGTGTAGATGTAATAGACCCTATTTTTTAAAACTACAACATAAAGAAAGTATGTGGGTAACTGACGCACTAATGCTTCAATCTTTAATTAAATGGTATATAAATGAGTTTGTGAATTTATTATTAATAATATTCCCCTTTCTCTTCAAGTCTACTTCTGTTTCGTCTGTCCAGTGTCCACATATTAGAGAGAGAAATTTTAAGTGTGTATCTTCAAGAACTAGCTAGAAAGGTCAAATATCCAGTGATTAGGGAGAACAGGAACAGGAGCAGCGCAAAGCCGACCTCTCGGGAGAACAGGGCAGTGCGCAACAGGTAGGTGGCCAGGCGGGGGTGGCGTGCGGAGAGACGAGAGAGGCGGAGCCGCGGAGGAAGAGAGAGGCTGAGAGCCGATAGGAATGGAATTGAAATTAGGGATTTAGCAGATTCAATTCACGTTTTCAGTTTTTCCTTTTTCAATTTTTTTTGGGTCAAACCGGTTTAACCCCGGTTTAACCCCTTCAGGATCCCGGGTTAATACCGGCTTAACCCCGGTTGACCCGAAAACGGGTCACTGCTGGTTTGGGGCACTTGTAACCCGCTAGAGAGCAGGTTGCCGGTTAAACTGGTCGAACCGGCAGTTTTAAAACATAGGATCAAAGGCAAAAGCTTCCTAACAAAAACAAAAACAACAGCTACAACTCAACTACTACCTCAAAACAAGTAATACTAAACTACTACAGCTACTACTAAAATACTCAAGGTTCCATAGTACAACATCAACAAAACAACAAAGATTGCAAACATCATTGCAATCCGTTTTCCAAATCCAGATTTCCCCTTCACATCCTCAGTCACAACCACCTTCCAAGTTTCCTCAAAAGAATCATCAACAACCACATCTTTAGTTCGTTGTCAAATCAGCCTGAGGGACATAAAACGCCGAGAACTGAAGCCACAAACTCAATAGAGGGCTGTTTTTGCAAACTTAGAAAAAAATCGGATCACATATGAGGAGAACAACGACTTAGGAGACGAAAAATGCAATTTACCCAAATTAAATTAGGGCTTCTGCTAGGATCTTAGATAGGATACGACTTAAGTGATGACCTCCTCTGTGAGTTTGATTAACAAATCTGAATTTTCTCCCTATTTTTTTCCAATCTTGATCTATTTCCTGCATCTTGGTCTGGTGATCTGAATGAAGAACCAGCTATATATCTACTACGTTAACTGAGATTAGGATTCCCCTAATTAATCAGCTATAAAGTCTAGGGTTTTGAACAACGTTAATGAATAGAAGAAACTCTTATGAATTATCATCAGGTTTGTAGATATAAGTAACACTCTGGCCCTCGCCTTTATTCATTTATGAAACTGAAATCTGAAATACAACTCTTGAATTACACTTATGAATTCATGCCAAATATACATATTGGCTCCCAGTATAATTATAGACTATACTAAAAGAAAAGACTTTAGTATACTTCTTATAATTGATAGAATGATCATTAACTACTTTTAACAGTGGTATATATTCATTAGCATCTAGGCATATCTGGTGGTGGTGGTAGCATCATTTCGTTGCGACCTCTCCCGTTTCTCACTATGAAGGCCATCCCCATTCCCCAGCTCGCGTGCCTCTCGAAATGGCAATGCATAAACCAAACTCCTACAGAATACCACGAAAAAAGTATGGTGTTTTAGGTGCTGCGACTGCCGAACACATTAACCAATATATGTTCACTGAAATCGATGAACTTGAGATGAACTGAAGTAAGAATATAAATAAGCTAGACTAAACTGAACTGAACAGAGACTAACCTGGATTGTCTGCGCGGAATCTGATAGCTGTCCAGCCATTAACTGGAACTGCAATTGTTTCCATCAAAGGCGGGTCCACTAGATTGTACCTTGGAGGATCAGTTGTAGCATTGAAGTTTCCTAAACCCGATCCCACCACAAAAAAACTGTATCCGTGTAAGTGCATCGGGTGATCTATGCCAGCAACTGTATTGGTGCCTTGGAAAACAATTTCCACTGTCGAATTGTAGTCGAGGATGTTCACCGCTGTGCCATTCTGGGGCACCCACAGGAGTTGGGAAACTTGAGGATTAGTTTGGGTAAAGTTGTACCTAAGTGGTGGATTGTCTGGGAAATCATTCGTGTACACTCCGCTTATGTTTTTGTAGTAAGCGTCAAGGATAGAAATCTGAGGTAGCTGCAATGTTATGTTGTTCACACTTGCCAGAAATCGTTGATCGAACGGTCCATTACATGGGTTGGCAGCATCGCATGGTCGCAGGTTTATTGACAGTGTGAAGAAGAGCCTGTTTGTGATGGTTAAAGGCACACTGATTGGGTACCTTTCGGTTGCTAGGCTTCTTAACCGGCTTGTGAAATCGATCGAGGAAGTTGTGTCATTTATGATGGGAAGTGTCGGGAGAATTGGGGATGTCGGTGGAGTGTAGTTCCCGGCATATTGGATGATTCCTGTTGTCGTTGTGTTGTCGAAGTTGCCACCGCTGGCGTAAACTCTGGCAGCCATGTAATAGTGGCTTGGCGCTTGGTTGGCCGTCAAGAGAAAGTCGATAGTCTGGCCAGGGGAAATGGTGATGTAATCGCTAGTGAACTGCTTTGTGTAGGCAGCATCTGTTCCAACAATGGTTACGTTGTGGTTTGCGATTCTAAAGAACATGATGTTGTTCATCACTGCGTTCACCATCCGGATCAGGTACGTTTTTCCGAATTCCACTGTTAGTCTGAAAGTACCTGCATTTTCAAGTTTGTGAAGGAATTGTTAATAGATTTCAAGTTTTCTACCCCAATGTCTAATAGGCTTGTTCTCCACAACTATAGGTTCAGATTAAGATCGATTCAATACCGTTTCGTGAGCATGCATATAAATCACCAGGCTGGCCATTAATGAGCATCGCATCAGAGACATTCGGATCTCCTCCATTCGCAAGGAATTCATCCATTACAGCTTGAACATCAGCGTTCCACCACTCTCCTGCATCACAATAATGTCATATTAACCATTTATCCTTTCTCGAAATTGATCAGGAGTACTGCAATATTGTTGCATACACACCTAGTAAAAGAGGGACTTCGGCATCAGGGCGAGGAAAGGGATAGGGTTGTGTCCTCTGGGGTAAGATAACGAGTGCACCATAAACGGAAGCTCTAGACCAGTCGCTATGAGCATGCCACCAGAGAGTTCCTTCCTCATCGGACAGATAAATACGTTGAGTAAACTTTGTTCCAGGGCTAACAGGGCACTGTGTTATAAACTCAGGACCATCTGTCCATGGATACCTTGGCATCTTCACTCCATGCCTAATAAGAATGAGTTAATCACATCTAGCCACAATTATGAATGTTTAATCAATATTCGACAACTATTAAGCATATACTAACTATACTGTGTATACCAGTGAATGGTTATGTTTTGATCAGCACGGTTATAAACATCAACAATGACCAAATCTCCTCTTCTAGCATAGATGGTTGGTCCTGGAAACTGTCCATTGATCGTCAACATTGTCTTGTTCGTGCATAGTCTTGAGTGCCACGATTCTTGCAGCTGCGTTCGCAGTTTATGTCACATACACGATACTCATCAATTATCCGAAACAACAGGTTCTGTCGAATTAAGACATTGATCGAAAATCTTACCTCAAACCTATAGCGACGAGTTAATCCGTAACTCGGTGTTGCACAAAGTATGATTATCGAGATGAGAAGCTTGGTAATCGGCCACATTGTTTCAGAATGAAGTGAATATATGCTGTCTTCTTGATCTTTTCTGTTTGTTTTGGTGTTCAAATTGGAAGAAATGGATTAGTATTTATAATGTTCATGAGATTGAAATGTCAAATTATTCGATCTGGCACGTAAAAATGTGTTAGTGATCTAGTAGTATGTCTGTTCACGTTTCAAATTGAGAGGAAAATGTGTTTTTAATATGATTATTATGATGAAATGGAAATAAAATGCGCATATACTGTTAATTAACTGTTCAAAGTTTGAATGTCAATCTTGATTTTGGACTATTTTCATGTTTGCATGTTTTATTATATACTAATTTATTAGCTTGGCTCAAGACATGTCACATGATCGGTTAATTTGAGGTCAGATCAATATTCAAATAATTAGGCAAATACTAAAATTTTGAAGACTTTTATCCTTCAAGAGGTTTAAAAAATGAATTTCAATTTCATGTATATGGTGTATAATAATTTACTCACAATTTTTAGCTCATATATTTATTTGCCAATTTATGGACATACGGCAATCTGAAACACTTTAGGGTGTGTAATTGTGGCACTTCGTTGAAAGAGTTTGTATTTCTTCTTAATATTTGTTTTCGTTTTTTTATTTTTTATTTATGAGTTGTTAATTTTTTATTTATTTTTTACAAAAGTTTAATAAAATGAGTATGAATTTTCTATTCTCAGGTCGGCTTCGAACATACATGTACGCAGGTCACCGTTAGAAGATCGTCACGTGGATTTGGTTCGAACTCTAAAAATATATTATTTGTAATTATATTATAAATTAAAATATAAATATCCAATTAAATTTGTGTAGGTAAATTTTATTAATAAGGATACTAGTTTTAATAAAATCGTACCCAAGAATGATATGAAATTGACTTCGAACCAAAATTAAAGGATTAGATTGGATTTTTTTCCAAATTATCTAGTAATGACTTGATGCGCTTAGGTAGAACTAGGGGTGTCAACGGATCATGATCCGCTCAAATCCGCTCAGGATCCGTTCACGATCCGTTCACAATCTGCTACATCTAAAAAAAATTTAAAAAAATGGTTAGATAATTTAGGATGTTGGGAGCGCAGGGGTGTTAACCCAAATCTAAACTTTCATGATTGTTTTTAATGAAAAATGAAACGAATCGTGAGCGGATCATGGACGGATTTGAGCGGATTATGATCCATTGACACCTCTAGGTAGAACAAACCAAATGAATATCCAACAAGTGTATTAGTTTATTTGCCGAGAACTGTAAATTTAGATTTCCTTTTTTTTGAGGATGGCAAAAGGCTAGATTTTTCATTTTAACATGCTCAGTTTTTTAAAACAACAAAATAATATTTACTAATGGTTGGAAAAGTCTATAGTGAATTTTTAGAAAAATTTACTTAATATTATAGATGTAAATGGTAAAATAGGTGATATATATTATCAAACATTTGATGTTTATGATAAAATGGTTGATAACTTATAAATAGTTGATATTAAAGTTAAAATAGTTAATATATAAAGTAAATGGTCGATTATTTCATGATAAAATAGTTGATATGTAATGCAAATAGTCGATATTTTATGATAAATTGTTGATGTATTGCAAATAGTTGATATTTATTGAAAAATAGTTTATGTTTGTTATGAATAATTGATATTTATGTTAAAATAATTTTTCTCACAAAATTCATTTTTACTGAACCCTCCCAAAAGTTCTTATATTTACTAAAAAAACAACGGTACACTAATAAGTCTTGCACCTTGTCATCCAAACCAAAAACGATTCTAACATACTCAATTTGGTTAATGGTATAATAAATCTTGAACTTGAAGATCTTAGCAGCAGAAACTAACATATTGACTAATCAAGAATTGGAGTAAAACCATGAATCCAATATTACAGAAATACATTTTCTCGGGCAGCTTGAATTACTAATTGATCACTGCTTGCAAATTTCTTCAGATGACAAGTTTTTTACAACAAATAAGCCACCAAAAGAATTATTAAATAAATCTGCGGATTTTGATGAATTTGGGTTCAAGAAGGAAGAAATAATTATCCCGGCGTAATCCGTCGCAGGAACCGAAAAATTATGATCGACGAGTCGAAACGGATGAGTGAAGTATCAAATAAGACTTCTAGAGCTAATTTGGGTAAAAAAGTATCGAAGCGGGCAAATAGCACAGATTTGGCATAAGAATCAAGCAAGAATATTCCGCATCAAATTGGAGACGACAACAAGGATCCCAACTCGAAGCGGGAACACGCAATTCGAAGCAGAAACGCGCAGAGCGTCCGCTCCCTGGAGAATTACGGGAGGAACGCGAATATTCGAATCAACGCCAGATCGTCAAACAAGTTCATGTACGAGGAAAATAATAAACATAAATCCAGCAAAACGGTAAAATCCATGAGGAAAGCCCTAGTAGAGTTCGGGTGCTGTTTTAGTCTTTGTCACATATAATAAATTATTTTTATTCGTTTAATGCTTCATAATTGTCATTTGAATTAAAAATCCGAAAAAAGAACACAAATTTGTCCAAATGTCGATTTTAGTATTTTTCTTTAACAGATTCCAATTTAGGACTTACCATAAAATAAACAAAATAAAACGTATTTAATATCTTTCAAAAAACGATTTTATTCAAACAAGAATTAGATTACAATACCACTTGAAAACGTAAAAATGTATAAATGTAACATACGATAATTGGAGAAAAATCACATGAGAACAATAACGGAGAGGGAGAAACACAAACAACACTAATGAAAAACGCTACTCTTACGCCATTTGGTAAATGGTATAGTAAATCTTGAACTTGAAGATCTTAGAAGCAGAGAATGAATTTAACAGATACAATAAATTCAGAAAAATTTACACATTGACTAATCAAGAATTGGAGGAAAACATGAATCTAATGTTACAGAAGTGAACCCAGGGGTGGTGCAGTGGTAAGGTGCAGGGTGTAATGGTTAGAGGTCTCGGGTCCGATCCCGGAGGTGGGAATTTATTTGGTGATATAAGGTTGGTATTGGTGTGGGTATAAGGTTGGGATTGGGTTAGTGTAGGAGTAGGATTAGAATAGATTTGCCTCTTAAAAAAAAAAATGTTACAGAAGTAGATTTTCTCTGGCAGCTTTTATTAATTGATCACTGCCTGCAAGTTTCTTAAGATGACAACTGACATTACAACAGAGATAAGCCACCAAAAGAATCATCAAACTATCTATAACTGTTCTTCATTAAGCATCATCAACTAAATACCAGAACAGAGATAACAACATGGGATTCGAAAGACCTCAGCTAATACAACTCATGCAGACCACAAATATTATAGTTCTAGATATGATAGTCGTTTACGAAGCCTGATGTATAATCTGTTAATCCAGTTCTTCTCCAGGTACGGGTATATGTACTGTCAATCTATCATACTACCAAAACATCACAATTCTCGCAAGTCAATATGACAACCAAACACTTACACTTCTCACTTGATCCCAAGATTACAGATGCATATTCTCTCTCGCAGATTGACATCACAACAAGTTAACTGAAAATGCAGAGAATTTTTTTTTCTCCACAGACAAGCCACCAAGGAACCACAAAATCCAAGTAGTCTTTCTTCAAATTGAACATCATCAATCAAGCAAAAAGAACAGATATAAAAACAAAATGGAGTTGCAAATGCCAGTATTGTTTCTGTATACATATATACCACAGAATCCAAATACATCAACGGGTACAATTTGTGCACGCAAATAGTAAATCCCAATCTGATACTTCTCATAAAAAACATACATAGTATACAAAACACCACCCCTGATCACAACCAAGCAAACATTAGCCCGGATTATCAGGTGTGGAGTAAGGCTTCTGCGTTTCAGCACCAATTTGTGAATGTCTAAATGAATTGATCAACAAATATAGAGAACTGGGAACCATCAGAAGTATGTTCAAACTTTAATCCGGGCTAATGTGTTTTGTGGAAGACATGCTTATGGATCAGGTAATTAAGGCCAAACTAGGAACATAACCAGTTATATGGGGGAGGATTATTTGGGGACTGCAAGTCCGAAGATCCTGAATATCCTTCTTTTCAACGTCAATCAAACTCTAACCAGTACTAGAACCACATGACAGGGCTAGAACTTGTCTATCATTTACCATACTCAAGGGGTACCAGGGGTAATCCTCCAAAACCAAGTTGAATCTTTTCTCCCAAGACTTGGGGTTGCTGCTACAGCCTGCAGTATTCATCACCCATACACTCCAATTCACATGATGAAGGTCTCCCGTGTTAACAAACAAAGCAAGAGATTGCTCACTGACCAGACTACACAACCTCAAGCAATAAGCAGCCAATGACCCCAGTTCGTGTAACTGAGGTAAGATATCTTGTGGTAGCTCCAGTACCTTAAACACCTCATTATCAAAGTCAAATTCCATGATGCAATAATCCTATTATTATTTATTTTCTCCTTTTGCCCCAACCAATAAGGAGGCATTTGATTGGATAATATAGAACTAGAAGTGTCGCTAACTCTGATATAACAAGGCAATTCCAGCCGCTTAATATCACCCCGCGACTTCCTTTTCTCTGAATAAACACAAATCTTGGCTGGATGCCCCCCACTGCGATCTACTGGCCGTTCGTAAAAATAACCACTAATTTAAAATCAACACCTGCCTGATCAAATGCAAACCCGAAAATCATATGATAGTGTTCATCTGAGTGTTCATCTTAAAGTTGAGATAATCTGGCAAGAGAGGAAGTGTCTTTACTTTCCCAATTGAAGAGTTCCATAATCTCAGATAGAAGGATACATAACTGCGTTCCCAATTAAACAAACAGATAAGTCCTCTTGCTGAACCTATCACCTTGAACCTAATAAAGTCATCATGACAAACAGACAGAACAGGAGATTGATCCCAGGTAAATGGCGAAGAAATCCTGCCAGAATCATCATGATGAAACATGTGAAATTTGTATTCAAATTCTTTTGGACGACTAATACAAAGATACTGCTGCTGCTTTTGGTTTGGGACTTGGGAGTGTAGAGAGGTGAAGATCAAGGAAGTAGGGAAGGGCGATTATCAACTTGAACAATTTCGAAACACACATCAATTCAACTAGGGCTTTTGCTGGGAGCTTAGATAGGATTAGGGTAATGATCTCCTCTGGGAGTTTGGTTAATAAGTCTGAATCCATCTCCCTATTTTCTTCAGCTCTTGAAACCTGTGCTGCAGGTTGTTGATCGGCCATGGTAATCTCTGTTGAGAAATTAGCTAGGTAGGTTAACTAAAATCTGGAATTCACTAATAAATCACCGGCTGTTAAATAAACATATGAAGAAATGAGGTTAATGTGAGACCTCTACTTTTAGCTGAATCTTGCTATAACTTCTGCACTTGACTAAATTGCTTTCCATCATGTATTTCCTCACTCTTTCCACACCAATCCAGTTTTGAGATTCGGCATATATCATGCTCAAGGAAGTATAATTGGCAGAATTCTCAGGTTCGATTCGAATTAGCCTATTAGCTACTTCTTCAGCAACATCCAGTCTTCCATGGAGTTTACAACCAGAAAGCAAGGAACTCCAAACTTTTGGATTTGGTCTCATTGGCATTCTGCTCACAACATCACATGCAGCTCCAAGTTTGCCTGCTCTTCCCAGAAGGTCGACATAGCACGCATAATGTTCTAAAGTCAAACATACATTGACATCATTCATCGCCTGATCGAAAAACATCTGTCCTTTGTCGACAAGCCCAGCATGGTTGCAGGCTGATAACACAGCAAGATATGCCACTTCATCAGGCTTAATTCCACTTTCTTTCATCTCGTTAAATAGACAAAAAGCCTCCTCTGCATACCCATAGAGTCCATAAGCACGAATAAGAGCACTCCAAGAAACACAATTCCTAGTCACCATATTTGCAAACACTTGAACTGAATCATTCAGACTACCACATTTGGAATACATGTTTAAGAAGGCATTTTGAACTAATAAGTCTGCCTCAAACCCACATGTCAAAGAGTAACAGTGGATTCCGCTGCCAACTCTCAAACATAATAGATTGGTACATGCACCAATTACAGCCAACAAAGTAATATTATTGGGAAGAATCCTGCTGATTCGCATTTTGTAGAAGAGACGAATAGCTTCACTAGCACAACCTTGACTTCGTGAATAGCCTGCAATCATAGCACTCCACATCACGATTTCCTTCTTCACGGATCTGTCAAATATTAACCTAGCAGTACGTAGTGTTCCCTCACATCCACAATACATATGCAAAAGCGCAGAAGAGAAAATAGCTTCTGTAAAATAACCATGGCGGATAGCATAACCATGTATCTCTTTCCCATGTCTTAATAATCCTAACTCAACACAAGCTGGTACAACCGTGGTCAGAGTCATGATATTAGGCTGAAAATGTTCGTCCAGCATCGTTCTCAAGCAAGCGAGACCTCGGACATAGTCACGATTTTCAATGCATCCAGAAATCATAGCAGTCCATGAAACCACATTTCTCTCGCCCATCCTTTGGAAAACCAGAAATGCCATATCCAATTCATAACACTTGCAGTAAAAATCGGCAAACGCAGTCGATACAAAAACCGAACTTTCCAACCTCTCATCAAGGAAAAGAAGAGCGTGCATTGCCCTTCCCAATCTCCAATTCTCACTCTTAACACACGCAGAAATACAGCTAGCAATCAACTCAGGTTTAGGCACAAAACCACTCAAATACATTGCCTTGAACAAGCTCAGCGCTTCCATATACAACCCATTTTGGACATAGCAATTTATCATGGAGCGCCAAGAAATCGCATCCCTTTCGGGCATTTCATCAAACACCTTCTCCGCACTCTCCGTGTCAAAAAACTTCGCGTACATGCTCACCAGAGAATTTGAAATTGTGAATTCCGAGGCGAACCCACCTTTAAGTAAGTTGCAATGTATCTGAAGACCCAAAGTTTGGTGTGTTTTGGAATGAGCACAAGCTTTGGTAATTGACGGAACAATGAAAGCTGTGTTAGTGTTTGACTGAAAAGGATGGACATGTTGTTGGTAAAATTGAAGAGCTTCTTCGTATAATCCTTCTGAAACCAAACGTTTAACAGTAAAATCCGGTGATAGTGCAGCTGAAGAAGATGATGATTTGTAACGCTTTGTTAGAAAACGAAACATCTAATGTCATTTCGTACATTTAGAACCAGCCCAGGCCAGTTACTAGTTCGAATTCGGGTATGTATGGTGGGAACTCATTCGACAAGATAAGTCACTCGGTTTATACTTGGTCGATGTTAATAGAGCGACTCGTCAGGTTACTAGTTTGAAAAGTCGCTCTGTGGATGTTAATAGAGCAACTCATTCGACCGCAAACAACCTTCTAGTTCAAATTCAGGTATGTATGGTGCGAACTCATTCGACCAGATAAGTCACTCTGTTGATACTTGGTGGACGTTAATAGAGCGACTCGTCAGGTTACTAGTTTGAAAAGTCACTCTGTGGATGATAATAGAGCGACTCATTCGACCGCATAAACAATTTTCTAGTTCGAATTCGGATATGCATGGTACGAGCTCATTCGACCGGATAAGTCATTCTGTGGATGTTAATAGAGCGACTCATTCAACCGGATAAGCAATTTTCTAGTTCGAATTTGTGTATGTATGGTACGAACTCATTCGACTGATATAAGTCACTCTGTGGATGTTAATAGAGCGACTCGCCACGTTAATAGTTTGAAAAGTCACTCCAAAAAGTAAGGTGATTCGTCATGATTCATTCGATCAGATAAGTCAGCCCGTGAATCTTAATAGCGAACGGTTAATTTACTAGTTTGAAAAGTCTACAAAATTATTTGACTATATATTTAACTACTGTAATCAACTTATTAGCTCGTTCTGCGAATATACATGTTACATTATTTCTTCGCATAATAGTGTCACTAGCAAAACGGAGTAGATCCTGCATTCATTTGAAACTTCAAGAAGCTGATTTGAAGAACAGTTTCCCAGCATATTGTTATGCTGTTATGTGATAACACTAGCAAGGTCTGTCAAGCCTTTTCCTTTGGTCTCGAAAGGGAAAAATAGGACGCATATTCCGGAGAGAAGTGTTACGATTCCAAACAAGATTACTGCGAGCGTCTCATGGCATCCTCTCACTAATCCTACGGCTACCAACGGGCATATCATACCCCCAATTCGCCCCACAGAGGTTGCCAGTCCAGAACCACTAGCCCTTATAGAAGTCGGATACACCTATATGTGCAAACATGTTAGGAATGTCGAACAAATGTACTTCACGAGTCCTAAAACTGCTATTAGCAGAGAGAAGAACAGTTACCTCCTTTGCATAGATCCCCAGTGATGAAAAGGCTGCGAAGAGTAGCATGCGTGCACCAAAGAGCAGCGCTGTTGTGACAATCTCATTTTGATGGAAACATAGTGGTACGAGTAAGATGACTGTTACGAAGGACAAAGTCACCATGGTGAACTTGCGGCCTAGCCTATCCACAAGAACTGTCGCGATGATGAATCCAGGGAATTCTGCACGAGGATAAATGATTTTATCAGCACACATCATCAATCTTTGGTACATATACGGGGAAAAACTAATTGTTCTTACCTGCAGAACATGTTATCAGAACATTGCGATACAGACTTGTATCGCTGCCTCCACTGCTCAAATGCAGATGAGACGAGCCACATTGATTGGTTCCACTGCTCAGTGAGGATATCATCAACACAATGCCATAGAACGCGAATGTATACCCAAAATGCAAAATCAGCAGAAGAATAGTGGTCCCTAAGTAATCTTTTGAGAAAATTTCAGTCGTGGTCTCAAGTACTGTCTTCAGAATGTTCGTCTTGTTTCTGTTTGAGGACAGAAGAGGAGTTTCTTGCGGATAATTTTCTTCATCTGCTTTCGTACTTTGCTCAGATATCAGAACACCACTAGGAAGTTCTCTTTTGTTTACCAATGCAATCTTTTCCAAAACTTTTACTGCTTCATTCGTTCTACCTTCCGTAAACAAGTATCTTGGAGTTTCGGGTATCAAGCCGGAGAAGGTCCCAACCAGTATAGATGGTACAGAAGATAGAGCAAGTAACCACCTCCATCCTAATCTCGGCATTATTATCTGCATAAGCAATCGAATATGGTGATGAGCATTCTGCTTAATCGGTGAGCTTTATGTAAAGAATATTGAGTACATAGACAGTTTTGACACAAACATACCCAGGCAAGTGAGGCCTCGAAAAGTTCTCCAAGTATCCAGAAAATTAACATACTAAGCATCCAAGCACCACGATTCGAACTTGGTATGAACTCCATTAACCAAGTTGCGAAGACATGTCCGCCTGCCACTCCAAATCCAAGAATGCAACGAATTACGACTAGTGTCTTGTAATCTGGCGAAAAAGAACTCAATAGTCCAGCCACAGCAACTACAATAACTAGAAACCGAATCCCTATCCTGTATATATAGCAAAATTACCTCATAAGCTCATTTGCTCACTTTTTTCAAAACATCATCCAACATTTGAATTCTTTACCTTCTTCCATATACATCTGATATGAACCCCCAAAAGTACGCCCCGAATAGCATTCCACCAAACACAGCGGTCGACAAAAGGCTCTCCTCAGTAGGAGAAAGTGACCACTCCGATTTAACAGCCGGACCGATGAAGGACAAAAGATTCATCTCCATTGCCTCTGCAAACCAGCCTATACCAGCATAAACAAGAGCTAGGCTCTGGAATGTTCCGAATCCCAGCTTCGACAGCGCCTCGTCCAGCGTGTATCCAGTCCCCTGGTCTCCCATCTTCTCAATTAACTACAAGGAATAGTCATGAGTCATGGCCATTTCACTCCACTTTCTTAGCAGCAGACAGTAAGCAGTAACCTCATACATTTTCCCAGAAAACAAGAAAATGAAAGACTATCACTAGCAAGTACAAAACAACAGCTAACTAGCTTAATTCTTGATTTGACCATTTGCTGAGAAGTGGAAAGGTACAGAAAAAAGCTACAACTTCTGATCCTAAGATGCTCAGATTTGGTCAATTTGCATAACAAATCTTGAACTTGAAGGTCTTAGTAGCAGCTATTTAACAGATACAACAAATTCACATAAATAACAGATTGACTAATCAAGAATTGGATAAAAACCATGAATCTGGGCTGAACAATTCGAACGAATACAGGAACAGAAACTCCAAGAAATCACTAACCTTTGAAAATCAGAACTAATGATCAGCTATATGTTGCTGCAGATAGTGAAAATGATTTGTGCATTAAGTTCCTTCACCAAATCTAATGGAATAGTATCGGTGTCTTTCATCACTCAAATTCTCTTTCTTACAGAACCTGACAGTGACATGCAACCAACATCAGATATAGACATCGTACAAAAAAGTTTGTACAGTACAGTAGTAGGGACATGAAGATAAAATCGTGATAATGCCCCTTCGATTGGGTCACGTTATACTCCCTCCGTCTCAAAACTGTAGTCCACAAGTAACTTTGCGTATCGTTAATTATGTACAAAATGTATGTGCAAAGTCAAGCTCATTAGACAATAAGTTGCAAATTGCAATCATATTAATTATGGCATCTGACAGTATTAACTGGCCAATCTGTAGTTATGTGCCTGCTCATGTGACTTGTTGTAAAGATTCCTGTTTGGTGTGGGACCCTGTTCAGTAACTTGATAACTTCGAAAAATCTTTCGCTATCGTATATTTAATTACAAACATTACAAACATCGATCTCAATAGACACTTATTTCACTATTATAAAGTATCTCGGGTTATTAATAATCGGTTTTCCAAACAAATGGTCCAAACATTTTAATTCTTTTCTTTATCTGAAATGTGTACAGCAGAATTAGTATCCATTCATCTTGGCCTGCAGATCACTACTGAAAGCAAAATTTACTGGAACTTAGCAGCCAAGTTGTACTATTCAGATTTTATTGCTCATATAGAATCTTGATTTTCATAATATTATAGACAAAAAAAGTGGCCATCCTGTCCCACTCGATGTCACCTAGTGATTGTTAGTATTTCACATGAATCATGATGGAAACTACAGTATTTTCCTCGGAACAGTCAATAGCTTCTAACTTCGTTTTGTCGAACTCTTATTGGATTGTGTATAGGCGACAAGTCGACAACTACATCATCGCTGAGAGAAAGTTCAAAAAATTATGCTTAAAACTTACATCTTATATAGCTTCTGAAAAGTTTACATCTGATCTGATTATTCTCTATCATGTAGTAACACTAACAATGTCTGTCAAGCCTTTTCCTTTGGTCTCGAAAGGGAAAAACAGGACGCAGATTCCTGAAAGAAGTGTTACGATTCCAAACAAGATTACTGCAAGCGTCTCATGGCATCCTCTCACCAATCCTACGGCTACCAACGGGCATATCATACCACCAATTCTCCCCACAGAGGTAGCAAGTCCAGAACCACTGGCCCTTATAGAAGTCGGATATACCTATATGTGCGAAAAAGTTAGGAATGCCGAACAGAAGTACTTCAAAGATCCTATACAGCTATACTAGCAGAGAGAATAAGAGTTACCTCCTTTGCGTAGATGGTCAGAGAAGAAAATGCTCCAAAGAGTAGCATGCGTGCACCAAAAAGCAATGCTGTTGTGATAGTCTCGTTTTGAGGGAAACATAGTGGTACGAGTAAGATCACCGGTACCAAGGTCAGAGTTACCATGGTAAACTTGCGGCCTAGCCTATCCACAAGAACGGTCGCCATGATCAATCCAGGGAGTTCTGCACATAAATCGATCATTTTAGAAAACATCCATCTTTGGTACATATAAAGGAAAGAAGTAAACCAGCCTTCTTAGTTCTTACCAGCAGAACTTGTTATCAAAACATTGCGATACAGACTTGTATCACTGACTCTAACACTGTTCAAATGCAGATGAGCCGAGCCACATTGATTGGTTCCACTGCTCAGTGAGGATATCATCAACACAATGCCATAGAACGCGAATGTATACCCAAAATGCAAAAGCAGCAGAAGAATAGTGGTGCCTAAGTAATCTTGTGAGAACATTTCAGTTGTGTTCTCGACTAGTGTCTTCAGAATACTCGTCATCTTTTTGTTCGAGGACAGAAGAGGAGTTTCTTCTGAAGAAATTTCCTCATCAAATTCCATACTTTGATCAGATATCAGAACACCACTAGGAAGTTCTCTTTTGTTTACCAACGCGATCTTTTCCAAAACTTTTACTGCTTCATTCGTTCTACCTTCTGTAAATAAGTATCTTGGAGTTTCTGGTATCAACCCGGAGAAGATCGTAACCAGTATACATGGTGCAGAAGATAGAGCAAGTAACCACCTCCAACCTAATCTTGGCATTATTATCTGCACAAACAATGTAAAATATATGATCATAACTCATAAGCAGTCTGCCTAATCGATGAACTTTTATGTAAAGAATACGGAGTACACCGACAGTTTAACGGGTAAAAACCATTTTTGGTACTCCACAGGACTACATTTCCGTTTTTGGTACTTTAAAGTGACGGTGTACAATTTTGGTACTAATTGTTTTTTGCTTTACAATTTTGGTACTGATGAACATCGTCTAATGCCAATTAATGTACTCCGGTCAAATTTTTCACCGGAAAATACATATGTTGCCAGAATTTTCAACTTTTCAATTTCAAAAATTACAAATTGATCATAAACTTGTTAAAAGATTCACTTTATCCCATATTTACATTTTTCTTACAAAAAAATCCTTAAAGGGTTTAACAAAATTTAATTTAACCTCAAATGAAAATATAAAAATTTATAAATTATGATGTGCATTAATTATTTTTTTTAAAGTATAAAATATAAAATGGTAAAAATTAAAATTAATTTCAGTAAGTCCAAAGATTTAGTCTAGGATGCTGTTTTGTTCTGTCATTAATACATTAGGCATTATGTTAATTGTATTAGTTGCTGTACACTTGAAGCTTTTAGCTTCTTCCTTCAATGAAAGTTTGATTCTCGAAAAAAAAATTCTAAAAACTCTACGAAAATTATAAAATTGCAAACATAATGGGAAAAAACATTTAATTAAGAACCTTAACATTATAACTTAAAACATTATATAAAT
>JAYMSL010001364.1:0-17528 GCA_036897195.1 Plantago coronopus
ACATCCGAACTACAATCATCCGAACTAAAACGATCCGGTAATGATCCGAAGTCGAATTGATCCGAATCTGAATTGATCCGAATCATTATTATCCGAATCTGAATCCGAATCCGAACTAGGCGAATCCGAACGATATCCGAATCCGATCCGATCCGATCCGAAACCGAATAAAATCCGAAAGAAACTTGATTCGAACAAAATCGATTCGAATTTATCCGATCCGAATCCGACCGAACTATCCGTTTTGCCAGGTCTAAGTATAAGAATTTGGTTGAGTTTAATAGTGATTGGAATACTGAATTAACAGAGTGAACCAATGTCGAGTGAAACGAATTTGATAAAGTTGGAAAGGATTATACGGCTGGAAATAGTCTTATTACAACAAATAAATCCCTATTAAAATTTTGTTATCACCCAAAAAAAAAAAAAACTCATGTCTACTGTTGTCAAAAATCCATTCTCAATCTGTTTTATAATTGGACCAAACCTTTATTCTTTGAAAAACTTTTTAAAGAGTTCATTAAAAATTGTATTTTGAAAAAGTCCACCTAAAACATTATTTATTTATAATAAAACATCAACTGTTTTAACATAAATATCAATTTTTTTAAAAAAATATATTATTACATTACAATCGGGAAAATATTTAATTATTGCGAGGATTGAACCCATGACCTGTCTCAGCTAACCACTCGGCTACAAGAGATTTGACTCATGAATGTCAATTATTAACAACAAGCATCAACTACTTTTCAATAAATCTCAACTATTTGCAATACATCAACGGTTTACCATAAAACATCGACTATTTACATTAATTACACGTCAACTATTTTGTAATGAAATAATCAACTATTTACATTATGTATCAACTATTTTACCGTTAACATCAACTATTAATAAGTTATCAACTATTCTATTATGAATATCAAATGTTTTATAATATACATCACCTATTTTACAATTAACATTAACAATATCTAGTGGTGGTGGAGTCGTTCGGTCCAGATACAGGTTGGAGCAGTGGTGGCAGAAGGAATGATGAGGCTGGTTTCGGTGTTTGGAGGTTCTTGTTCAAGTTCTCGTAGTTTAGGTTGAGATGGGAGGAAGGATGAGGCTCGTTTCGGTGTTTGGAGGTTATCATTCAAGTTCTCGTGGTTTAGGTTGAGATGGAAGGATGAGGCTGGTTTCAGTGTTGAGGTTCTGGTACAGGTTCTTGTGATTTAGGTTGAGATGTTATTGGGTTTAGGCTATGTAGTTGGCTCTAGTTTTCGGGTGTTGATTTAGGAGAATTCAGGTTTGAGGACGAGATTTTTATATTTCTTGCCTATATATAGATGTTTTCCTCATTATTGTAATGACAGCTTTCAACAAAAGACAACGAAGAGCATAGAGGTGATCTTGGGACCTTGTCCAATTACCCTCTATGTGATTTCTGCTAGCATTGTGATTACGGATTCGAGGTTATTATTCAATAGAGTTTACAGTTCGGTTAAATTGGATTCTTCGATTTGTAACTCGTATCAAATCCTAGTTTTCAATACCGTTATTGTTAATTATATTTTTTACTTTATCATGTTTACTTTCATTATGCATTATATGCGCTTGACAATGATGTTTAGTAGTTTTTTTTGTTTTTTTTTTTTTGAAGAGGCAAATCTATTCTAATCCTACTCCTACTCCTACACTAACCCCAATACTAACCTTATACCCACACCAATACCAACCTTATATCACCAAATAAATCTCCACCTCCGGGAATCGAACCCGGGACCTCTCACCATTACACCCTGCACCTTACCACTGCACCATCCCCTGAGTTCATCCGAACAAAACCGATCTGCGGGAATTCGAACAAAACCGATCTGAATGCATCCGATCCGAAATAAATCTGATCCCAAATAAATTCGATATGATGCGTCTCGAGTTAACTATAACTAAAAATAAGAAATCATTATACTAGATACATATGTTCACATTTATTTGTTTGACTCAAATGAATTCATTTATCTAGTCACACCTTATGTTTAGAAATTTACTTGTAAAATTAGGAACTGAGTTCAATATTTAATGATAGATTGTATAACGACTAACGAGTGACGGGACGGGTTAATGTTAATATGTTGATTGTAATTGAAAGTATGCTCGATTCATAGTCGTTAGCGTGTCCCATCCAGCTTGAAGTAATTATAAACGTGCAAACCTGGTTTCGTGAAGTAATGATACGGTCCACACATTATTTGAACTTTGAGATTGAATAAGTATTATATTTCATACATGACAAGAAGTATCATCATACGAAAACAACCCGTGCCCAAATAATCCATATCCAAACTAGATCCGATTACGAATCCGAAATGACTTTATCCGAACAATATCCGATCTGAAATCATCCAAACTACAATCATCCGAACTAAACCTGAATATGAAATTATCCGATCCGAATTAATCCAAATCATTTTTATCTGAATCTGAATTTGAACAATATCCGAATCTGAATAAAATCCGAACAAAACTTGATCCTAACAAAACAGATCTGAATCTATCCGATCCGAATCCGACCGAACTATCCGTTTTGCGAGGTTTAAATAAACGGAATTGTTCTTTTGTGATTGGAGTCTTAATTGAAGAAACTCTTATTTTATTTGAATTCAGTTCAAATCCAGCTAAATAATTTAGTTTAGTTCAATTAAGAAACTTTCAGGTGAATTGAAGGAAGGTACCAATATCTTTTGGTTTTGTTAGGCGAACTGCTAATCATATAGCTAATTTTCTATGTACTCATGTGAACTGTGATAGTCGGATCGGGAGGGGACTTCTTTGCCACATGATGATAATTCAGCTATAACTTTAGTCAGTTACATTAATGAAAGTATGAAACGCCTCTTTCATCCTTTAATAAAGATGCACGGAATTATGGAAAAGTCGGGGAGAGAAGTGATTTAGGGACTAACAAATAATTTTAACACTTTACTTATTATTACTATACTCGAATCGAGTTACGTGTTACACACGTTAATCATATACATTTTATTTTTGCGATACACTTGTTATAAGTTTTATATTACTTTTTATTTTGCATGTGTTTTTGTTTGATAAAATTATGTAATTTTCGACTATTTATTAGATATAAAAAATTGTATTGGTATCAAATCGTACATATATTAATAATAAGATATCATTTTAGTGAAATCGGAATTATTTTTGCATATACGATATATTTCAAATAAGAATTTGATAAAAATATGTAATTTTTTTATTATTATTTACAAATAAAAATTCGTCGAAACTTGAAATATATTCATTATAAATGTTAAATCGTAGATATTAACGAAGATATTATTTTGGTTAAGTCGGAATTATTTTAATTGATGTAATATAAATTGGTTCCAAATACAAAATCGCGGAAAATGAAAAAAGTTTAAAAAGAAGGAAGAAATGTATGAAAATTAAACTAAAGAATAGCAACAAATTAATGTTACCTAGTGGCGCCTTATTGTAAAGGGTTAACTAGTAAGAGATATAAAATTAGATAGATGATGAAATTGTTATGACTGTTTAATTTGTCTGATCATAGTACGTGTAATCTTGGGTTAGGCAGTAAATAATCCAACGTAATTACGTAAGTGCATTTGGGCTTAGTTTACAAGTGTCAGTTTGATATCTTGTTGTTTAAGGTTCATCCTGCTAACTTTGTCATTTTTACACTTGTTAGCTCTATCTTCTGAAGCCTAGCTTTTTCTTAAGCAGATAAAAGTTTGGTGAGACTTTTTCATATTGTAAATAATTAATTGTGAAGCTTTTCAAGGAAACGTTAGAATTCTCCGATCCTCTTGAATTTGTTAGGTACTCCAAGTTTTTAACTACCATATTACCAGAGTATTTATTATTTACACAAACACACACTTCACAGTTCTCAATAACATAAACAAGCATGCATGTACTAATTATGTGAGCCTGCAGGGAGAGATTCTAACAAACTTCAAAGATTCTTGATGTAGTATTATTTGACGTGAACAAATTGTTGCTTGAAAGGGTCTTAAGATCGACAAAGGAACTGGTGGTGCTTTGTTCTGAGTGTATGTAGATAAGGCAACAAGATATATATTCCGATCAGGATTGATAGTTACCTCAAAATATTATTCTCTTACCTGAGAAATTGAATTTTGTATGCGAGTTTGAATATATTGAATATCTAAGTCCTCCTATTTGGTAATTTGGTACTTATGAGCTACTTATACATGATTCAACATTCTTAAATCTATTGAGTAATACGTTCAGTGAATTTGAACTCCCTTTCTTATCAGGCTGATCAGGAATCTACCTATAACATTTATGATGATTTTTTTTAGATCATGTAAGTATGTAAGTAAGTGTAGCCATTTTCAGGGTTATAGCAACCTGAGTTCAAGGTTGTAACAACCACAGTTGAGGTTACAACAACCGCAGAACTGTTACACTTGACTTCACTATTTAGGAGTTTTGGTACTTTTCAAATACTTGAAGATACTCGAAGATATTCATTGAAAATCTTAAAGGATATATTCAGAAATAGAGACCGGACTTTGGAAGACATCTTGAAGAGGGATTCTACAAGAAGTCTTTATATGGCAACACAATTCCAATGGGATTCGAACACAACTAGAGGCGGCTACTAGTTATCTATATATAGGGCCTTAGTTTGTTCTTTGTAATTACGCAGACTTTAATATTTCAAGGCAGTGCATAATTGCTTTAGTCTGTATTTGTCTAGATAGAGAGTTAGGAGTTAGGAACTTGTTCTTGTTACTCATACAATCTATCTAGATGTTTAGCACGTTTGTGCTTCTGGGTGTAAGTTGCACCCAGACAAATTTGCATTGTTCTTCCTGCTTACTTTTACAGCTTTATAATATCTGTCAAGCTATTATACGTAGGTTATACAACGTGGTTGAGTTACCGGTTAGCACAACCAGCTGGATAACCTTGTTATAGTTAGTCAAATACCATAAGTATTCTGTAGGATATTTAGATCTGGGAAGTGCAACACTTTCAATAACTCTAAAAACCATATAATCACAAGTCGTGTTCCACATAATGACACCTAAAAAGTTAGCTAGCCATTCACTCTAGCCTTTGCTTGCCGCTGATGGGTTTAGATGGTTGAACTGCGTCTGACTGAAGGAGGTCCCGTTAAAGGTAAGTTTTTTCGCTTGGCAAATGATTTTGGACAGGATCCCCTCTTGGTTTAATCTTCGGTCTCGACGTGTGATTCACGAGGAAACGTCTATTTTATGTAAAAGATGCGATAAAGTGGAGGAAGACGGTTATCATATTCTGATTGGTTGTGAGTTTGCCAGAGCCGTTTGGTTGAAGATAGCGAATTGGTGTAATCTACATTGCTCCGATATTTCTTCGTGTAAGCAACTCCTGGCCTCGGTGTCTCTGTCTGTCCGTCTGGTGAAGGTGAAAGAGGCAAGGATTATATGCTTAGCAACTATGTGGGAGGTTTGGCGTGCTCGAAACGAGCTTCTGTTTGAAGACAACATATGCTGCTCTTCTGATGTAGCGGAAAAGATAATCAGATCAGTTTGGTGGTGGTTCAAGAACGCGGGTAGGATTAAAGTCGGTCATAGTTTCGATACATGGATTCTCCATCCTATTTGAATGTTTTGTATAGGTTCTGGTTAGGTGTTCCGGCAAGCTCTGTGTTTCAATTTGGTTCTGAAGGCTTTTAGCCTGCTTCCTCACTGTAAATGTTTCATTTTACCCTTTATATATATATATATATATATATATATATATATTTTGGCCTTTTTCAAAAAAAAAATTCACTCTAGACATGCAAACGTGTTATATAATTGTAGTAATCGCGTTAAAGACAACACAATTAAAGTGACAGTGTTCTATACAAACGAGACATCGACATGGAGTATTTGGGGACGTGAAATAAATTATGAACAAGTCTTAATCAGAAACAATTACATGGACGAGATTGGGCGGAATTGTTTATCAAATTTCAAATCGAACGAGTCAGCCCTTGGAGATTTCAAAGGCCACGAGTTACGACTCACAAGCACTAGTTGTAAAAGGGCTCGATTCTTCAATATTATTATTGCATACTTTTGCACTAGTTAATGACTCCTGATGTTGAATAAACTGTTATTAATAACGTAATTAATGGTATTTAAATAGCCACTCCACCACTCGCAATCAGATGGCACTAGACACTAGGCAGATAGACAGATGTATCATGCAATGTGACACAATCAAATGTCGGAAAACTACTTTTATTGGCCTTGCGCCACAAGTAATCTTTCACCTGTCGTTTTGAGGTTTTTACATTATTTCGTGAACAGAATCATCAAACATATTCGTACAATATACTGGCATGAAAAATTTTACTAGTGAATATTGTATCTTGAGTTTTTTACTTTTTTTTATAAACGGCAAAGGGGTGACTCAAACTCCCGACTTATTGATTAGAATTAAAACTTCTTACTAATCGAGTTGTGCTTCGAGTTGTGCTTCGTTGTCTATTGTATTTTGAGTTTAATTTGTACTAAAACTTCTTAATTAATTCTCTGTTCCAGTACACAATAAGAGTGAAGGGGTAAGTTCATCCTGATTGACTCACATTTGACATATCAATAAAGAAATATGTTCTTAAGAAATACGAAGTACCTCATTAGAGAAATCGACTAGATACATCGATGTGTACCGTACCATATATTCTTCATATACTTTCTCAATAGTCTTCTTATCAATCACTTGTTCATAGGACCGAGGGCTTGTGTTGTCTCGGTCAAACTCAGCGTGCGAGACCTTATGCCAGTTATGTGATTTTTCGGAAGGACTCCATATCATTAGTGGCTTATATAAACTCTCATGAGTTTCAAATATGAATTAGTAACGACTTTTATAACAAACATGAATAAAAGAGTTTACTCTAAGTTGATTTGTAGGAACACATACGATTTTTAACTATAAATTTCCCCATATAAAAAGGAAAAAAGTCAAAAAACCGCTAAACCAAATTACAGTTCTCGAAAACTTTTGGGTGTTTCCAAAGTCCAAAGAAGAGAAAGAAGAAAACTTTTGGTGGCTCAATTGCATAAACCAAGATGAAAAAGGGGTAAATCTAAGTATTACAACAATCTTAAAGGAGTAAAGTGCAAATCACCCCGCACACAAAATCGATCTAAAAAGAAAAACCACCTCGAGCTGAGCTACAGAAGCATAGAATAGAGAATATCTTTTGTAGGAAACCGATTCTTCAACGCCTTTTTAAGCCACCTCCATCGCTGTCCTTCTCTTTCACACTCCTCTATAAACCAAAAACCTAATTTAATCAAACTTGCAAATATACAAAACCAGCTCAAGAAAGCTAATCAAATCAAACTTTCTCCACTACTACCTCTTCTCCTCCTCTTCACATCTCGCTACAATCCGCAAATTCAGTAAACATGCATTCGAATCACTTGCTGCTTGAGGAGCCTATTCGGATGGCTTCCATTCTGGAGCCGTCCAAAGCTGTAAGTCTCTTCAATTCATTGATTTGGTTGTGTAGTTAGATCTGTGTACTGTACTGTGATTGACCCGGATTGATTTGATGTAAGTTTGATTGATTTGGATGGGTTTGGTTACAGGGATTCTTTCCTGCAATGACTAAAATTGTGGGGACGCTAGGGCCGAGCTCGCGATCGGTTGAGGTTATTTCCTCCTGTTTGAAGACTGGAATGTCTGGTAATTTGGTGCTGAATTTGTTTTACTTTTGGCATTTGATGGTTTGTTAGCTGGGTTTTTGATTGAGTTGGGGGAATTTGGGTTTAGTTTGATTGATTTTTGTTTTGTTATAGTTGCTAGATTTGATTTCTCGTGGGGGGATGCGGCGTATCACCAGGAGACACTGGCCAATTTGAAGACTGCTATCAAGAGCACACAGAAGCTTTGTGCTGTAAGTATATTCTTACTCAATTAGCTTATTTTAATTTAATTTTTTTTACTCATATGTATATGATAATATCTGTATCTGAGTGTTGTCGTGACTCGTGAGCTTCTTTTGGAAGTTCGGACAACGATTGTGTAATTTATGGCTGTATGATTTGGATTGCTGTAGTAGTGTAGTATGGTATTTTAGATGGTAATTTGTGTTTTTGCAGGTGATGCTTGACACAGTTGGTCCCGAGTTGCAAGTTATTAACAAGAAAATGACGGCTATCACGCTTAAGGCAGACGAGAAGGTTATTCTGACTCCTGATCAAGGGCAAGAAGCAACATCTGAAGTTCTGCCCATCAACTTTGCTGGACTTGCCAAGGTTCTGTCCTGTCTTACATCTGATTATGACTTTGTTAGTTTATACCAAATCTGAGATGGGACTATACTCAGCCGTCACAGATCGAGAATGAAAATCAAAACTATATTGTTATATTAGATTTAGTTTCACCAACTTTTCTCGTTTTCAATGTCTAATTCATGATTTATTGTATCCAGGCTGTGAAGAAGGGAGATACAATTTTTATTGGCCAATACCTCTTTACAGGAAGTGAAACTACCTCAGTTTGGTTAGAGGTATGACCGTATGAGATGGGATCTCAATTAAATTGAATATGCATTGTTCACTAAATTTCTTTCTGTTTGGTTAGAGGCATGAGATGGGATCTCAATTAATAAATTAAATATTCATTGTTCACTACATTTGTTTCTTACTCATTAATTTATCCTGCACATTTATTGATTATTTGGCATGTAGAAAATGGGGGAGGTCATACCAGGTGATTATTATAGATAGCTTCTTATCCAATTAGCAATGCTTTTGGAGTTCGTCTACTTCTTCATGCATAATTAGTAAAACCAATTATTTTACAATGCTAAATTACTCCAAAGACTGTAATTTTGTTTATGTTTTTCATCACCTACCATTGTACGCCCCCGTCTCATCTGTCATCTTCACCTGATCAAACAGAACAAGCAAAACCCATTGTTTTACTATTCCATACATTCATGTCGCCAAATTTGTGTTTGTTCATGCCCTTCATATCCCTTTCGTTTCTTAGATTCTTAATGAATCCTCAATACGTAAAAATAACAATTACCTGTACGAAAATTAACTAACTATTTGAGTTCTCGCCAAGTAGTGACTTGTATAAAAATCCTTCAACTTTGTCATTTATTAATATCCGTTGAGCTGCTTTTTTCTTTATTTTCTTTTTGTTTGTTTGTTTGTTTGTTTTGTTAATATCAATAGTTTGCCCGTGCAGGTAGATGAAGTCAAAGGTGATGATGTGGTCTGTATCAGCAAGAACTCTGCTACATTGGCAGGATCATTGTTTACATTGCATGCATCACAAATCCGCATCGAGATGCCTACTTTATCTGATGCAGACAAGCAGGTGAGTGATGTCGAAGATTTAGTTTTTATATATCTTTTCCATTTCCCCTTCTCTGCAAAGTGAGCAGCAAATGAATCCCCAAGAAAACCTCACCAAGTCAGTATAGTAACCATTTCACTCTCAGGAGAAAGAAAGAGCATTATAAGGTATACATCCAGCAAAATAGGTAAAGGTAGAGTAGACAAGAGAAACCAATCATGGAGCCATGCCAACAAGCTGTTCAATTACCCTCTTTAGATACCCAATAGGTATTCAAATATCCTCAAGTCTAACGCAGTGCAAGAGTAAACCTCATTCAGATCAAAGCTTTGTCTGTTCTTGCCCAGAACTCCAACACTCCTTGCATGCCCAACAGCTGCAGCATCCAAAGCCCAACAAATAACAATAATATGGCATGTCAGTCACATAACAAATCTTCCTGAAATCAACATGGAGAGGATAATCAAAGAAATATGGCCCCTATTGTTCTGCACCTTGCTCGGCCTTTCAATCTATTGATTCCTTTATCTTCGAGTATACCTTTACAGATCAAATGATAATTATAATTGCTTTGCAGGTTATCAGCTCGTGGGGAGTTAAGAATAAAATTGATTTCCTATCATTGTCTTATACACGCAGTGCCGAGGATGTTCGCGAGGTAAAACGTCGATGAAAACATTGACTTCTAAGTTTCAAATTCATTACGTTGAGAATCTGCATCCTGATATTGGTGATTTTCCAAGTGCAGGCCCGTGAATACCTCTCAAAGCTTGGAGATCTGAGTTCGACCCAAATATTTGCTAAGATTGAAAATGTGGAGGTGAACATTTCAGCAAACATTTCCATACAGACTGTGTAAGACTTGTATGTATATTAATTAGTTCAAACCGCTCATTCTTCTCCCTCCCATTTTGCAGGGTTTAACTCATTTTGATGAGATCCTTCAAGAGGCAGATGGCATTATCCTTTCCCGTGGAAACCTTGGGATCGATCTCCCACCAGAGAAGGTTATATTAACTTCAGTCAGCTAGATAACTGCATGAACCTATATAAGATTTCTTAAGGTCTTACTAAAAAAACTGAGTTGTCTAGAGAACTACATGAACCAGATGATATCATTTGCACTTTTACATGTGCATCTCCTTTTATCATGGTGATGTTGCATGCCTGTCTTTGTCCTGTGTTTTGTCAAAATAGGATATTATCAATGGCAAGGGGTGAAATTTCATTTGTGTAACCCCTTGCCCTTTTTACTCATCTTGTACTTTTAAATGTATGTCCTCTCGCCATTTTCTTTATCCTTAAGCTTTTGGCCTTAGTATGGTGTCATGCTGGAGTTTTGGTATTGAAACCTGTTCTAGCTGTCTATCTTTCAATCCTTCAAAGTTATATTTGTGTAAATCCTTCCGGTTTCTGACAGACATTCTTTTCCACTACAGGTGTTTTTGTTTCAGAAATCCGCTGTGTACAAATGTAACATGGCTGGAAAGCCAGCAGTGGTAACTCGTGTTGTTGACAGCATGACTGATAACCTGAGGCCTACTCGTGCTGAGGCAACTGATGTCGCTAACGCCGTATTGGATGGTAAGTTATTCTTCACAATCTTTTGGACAGAAATGCTTTGTGCTCAAGTTGTATGATTTGCAATTTGGTGCACTACATCTTTTAGTAATAATACTTGTGATCCTGAAGTCCAGTGTATTTATTGCATTAACTTGTATCTGCATACCATGATTTCTATATTAACTGTTACCTTATTTCTTTCAGGATGCGATGCTATTCTTCTCGGAGCTGAGACCTTACGTGGATTATACCCAGTCGATACTATTTCTATTGTTGGGAAAATTTGTGCTGAGGTAAGAACATACTGTCTCCTGTAGTTAAGCACTTAAAATCAAATGATAGTATCTTGTTAGTAATTTGTGTTATCACAGACGAGTATTTTATTTTGTTTCTCACCTATTGGAGGTTACTAGGATTGGGTACCTTTTACTGTTTTGCTAAGTGATTGCGAGACAAAGGGCTCCAAGTTAAATGAACCTTGTTGGTTCATATTTCTTTAACTGCTATTAAATTTGAATGGTTTCGGTAGTATAGAATATCACCAATGTATGATTAGGTGGTTTTCTAATGCTGTATAGGGGTCCAGTGCTTGAAAATAGCCATACTGTTGCATTACATGTTGTTCACTGTAGTATCAGATTTTCATCATAGTATAAGGAGAAGAGAGCCATTGCATTCTGGGTTCCTGCAATGCATGTTAATAGTTTGTTAGCGAGCCATTCCGCTTATAGCTTTATGTATTGTTTGCTGCAAAAAGAGTAACATTGCTTACAATCATTCTACTTCCGTTTATGCAGTCAGAGAAAGTTTTCAATCAAGAACAGTTCTTCAAGAGGACTGTAAAATTTGTCGGCGAACCCATGACACATTTGGAGTCTATTGCTTCCTCTGCGGTATGTTGCAATTACAAATTAGTTGCATGACTCTTTATTAACAAAAACAAGGACCAAGAGCAAAAAGTAAAAATAAAAAAGAACATTGAGTTGACCTAAAAATCGGTAATTTCTGCTCGGACATTTGCATAATATTTTCTTCTCTTCACTTTATTTCCAGGTCAGAGCAGCTATTAAAGTGAAGGCATCTGTCATCATATGTTTTACCTCATCTGGGAGGGCTGCAAGGTAAGTGTCACCTATTCTTGATTATGTTTATCATAGTCATACAGATCGGAATTTGTATTTTGATATGCTAATTCTGAATGATTTTGTCCTGCAAACACAGATTGATTGCAAAGTACAGGCCAACAATGCCCGTGTTATCTGTTGTTATCCCTAGACTCAAGACTAATCAATTGAAATGGAGCTTCAGTGGTGCATTTGAGGTAAATCTTATAACAAAATACAAAGTGATATAAGCTCAGAAATTGGGGAATGCTTTGTATGTGAATGTTTTTTTGACATCCTCCAGGCATAATGAACGATCCCCTTGCATTGGAGTTTCTTGCATTGGAGTTTCTTTTAAATGACATCACTGTCATTACATTATTAGTTGGAACGCAATTTATCAAAACTTTACACTTCTTTGGCAATTCATTCATCGTCATACCAATTTCCATTCGATTTTTTTATGCATACCAGTGCATTGTGATATACCATGTATTCTAGGGGATTACAACATACATAATTCTACTTTTCTGTACTTCTCTTGGCTCAATTCTCTTTTAGAATATTTTATGTCGTCTGATAAGCTGATTTTTTTTGTTGGTAATTATCAGGCAAGGCAATCACTTATAGTACGAGGTCTTTTCCCCTTGCTAGCTGATCCTAGACATCCGGTAAGCTCAGGCATTCTGTATATATGTTCCCCATATGTTGCATAATTGGACACAGAATGTCACCATTCTGTACATATCTTAATATCTTTCTTTCCAAATACCTTGCACCTTAAGAAACACAACAAAAACCCCCTACCAGTGCATATTGGCCTATGTAGGCTTTCATCATTCTATGGCTAGTAGAACTTTCAGATGCTTGCCTCCTAGGTCCTAATCCAATTTCTGTTTATTTGCAGGCCGAATCCACAAACGCAAGCAACGAGTCAGTTTTGAAGGTTGCTCTTGACCACGGAAAACTGTCTGGAGTCGTCAAGTCACATGATCGAGTCGTGGTGTGTCAAAAAGTTGGAGATGCATCCGTAGTAAAGATTATCGAGCTTGAAGATTAAACTAAAAAACCTTGGCCAGTATAATTTTGGGCAATGTGAAAAGTATGACAATCCTATTCCGCCATGATGCATAAATGGTTATTTTTCATGATAATCGCCTAGTTTTGGCAGTCTCACCTGTTAAACAGAGGCATCGTCCGCCTTGTACTAATTTATTTTTAGCTTTCGGATTATGACTGCCATCTGTGCATGTGACTCTTAACTGGAGACAGTTTTGCAACTTTGGAAGCTCCAATTAATAAATGCTTCAGTGCAGCTATTTACATTGCAGATTTGCAGTCACATTTGAGTAATTGAGTGTTACTAGTAATGTGTTACAGTATTTAGTTAACTAGTCAAATTAACCTGCTACTCATAACTGCATGATTGGAATGAAGCAATTTTTGGACAATTGTGTTGCTGTATTGAGTTTGTCATAGTAATCTGAGTTTTTATCAGCTAACGCTGTTTATCTTTCCGAGTTTTAGATGAAAATGTGGAAGTATGTATCAAGCTCTAACAGGGAGTGCAACCTTATGTTAGTACATGACACTAGTGACCTTATGTGAGATGCCTGCGCCTAACAAACATGAAAATTAAACCTTAAACCTTACGAATTGTGACCGAAGATTTATAATGTCGTTTAATATGCTGCGACTTGCTCCAATCCCCTGAGGCCCTGACCAATGACCACTGACCAGAAGGATACCATATTCGTGTAATCCTGTGCTTGTTCACCCTCAGGTCCCTTGAGCAAAATTCTCATATCTCTGTTCCAACAAAAACAATAGCGTCGGAAAAATGTGATCCATCTTTTGAGCTCCAGTTGACCAGAAAACCGGTCTAACAGGGTGCGGTCAGACTGAGTAAAGCTTATATTCATCTTTGTAATAGTATTAAGTCGAATTAGGAGCACATGGGACCACAAATTAGTGCCCATGGCCTAATGGATAAGGCGTCTGACTTCTAATCAGGCGATTGTGGGTTCGAGTCCCACTGGGCGTGCCATTTATCAACATTTTTTTTAAGATGTGAAAATTGAACATCATCTTGTTTTCTCCTCAGACTTACACTGCCACATTTTCTAATTCTAAGGCGAAATTTTAACATCCTTCTCTTCCCCACATTTCTCAAGCTTTTTAAGGTTACTTAGTTTTTTTTTGAAATCGATAAAGCGAGGATCAATAATGGTTTCCATTTTACCGTGAAATGACTCGAACTCCTGGCCTATTTGTTGAATGAGAATCGTATTATCAACAGAGCTGCGCTTCGTTATTAAGGTGACTTAAGTTCGCTTCAGTCTAACCTAAATTCGTTAAATTTAATTCAGTCCAACTCACTTCAGTTCAATTCAGATAACAGTTATGATCGATTCAGTTCATGTTAGTTCAGTTTTGTTAAGTTCAGTTCAGATCCGTACGTTTAAATTGAGTTCATAGATTTTCCGTTTGTTAAACAGTTGATTCCACATTGTCAGATGTCTAGTTCTCAACTTTGTGGCTCAACCAAAATGCTACTACTAGTACTATCTGCTACTTCTAGGAACGCTAAACTCTTTTGACATTACAAAAGGTAACCGGACTCTGGAGATGTAAACATCAGATTTTCAGATACATACATTCAAACTAACTAGTAAGGTAAGTACAAAAGATTTCAAGAACGAAAATCAACACGAACTGCTGCTACTACTACTACTACGACTACTACTACCGCGGATAATCAACCACGAACAGCATCCACACTACCTAATTACATTCCCCTGGGCTGCTGCTGCTGATGTTCTATGACATCCATCTCCTTCTGCTTCAGCAGCAGAACCATCCTCTCATTCTCCAGCTTCAACCGCTCATTCGTAAGCTTCTCCTTCTCCATCTCCCTCTCCTTCTTGCTACTAAACTTCAACCACTTCAGCCTCTGCTTCTCAATCTCAAACGCCTTCGTCAGTATCCCCACTCGATTCTCCTCCAGCTGCATCATCTTCATCTTCATCCACTTACTCTTCTCAACCCAACTCTTCGTCTCATCCTGCATCAAACTCGCCAACTCCCCGTCCAACTGCTCCACCACAGGCGAATTCACTCGCCTCGCTCTCTTCCTCCCTCTCCCATCCATCGAGTTAAACTCGTCCTGATGAACAACCGAACCCCCCGCAACTTCATCCTCCTCGTCCTCATCATCATCGTCATCCTCGTCATCATCTCCCTCCTCATCACTACTCACCCCCTTCGACATCTTAGACCCCTCACCGACCCCCCTAGCACTCACACTAGTCGAATGCAAACACCTCTGCTTATTATTTCCCTGATTCGACGGCTCAGCCACTATCTCCGGAGGCGAATGATGCACCCCACCACCACCACTACCACCAACACCACCACCATGACCACAACTATTATGATAAGCACACATTTCCCTAAAGAACAAATGCTTAGAATTCAACAGCTTCTTCACCTCATCCTTCATTTTCGGCGAAACATGATCCATCCCCTCCAACAAGCTCTGATTCTCCACAACTTTACAAGCTGTACCCTTGCCAAGAATGTCATTCACTCTCTTATACCTCTTATTCAAGTCATTAAACTTATCCTCACACTGCTGAGGACTAACATAGAATCCCCTCTCCATCATCGCCCTCGAAACTGACTTCCACTTCCCCTTCTTCTGCAACACCCCACCCCCACCACCACCAGCCCCCCCCACACCACCACCCCCCTTCTTCTTCCCCTCATTCCCCTCCGACCCGGCCTCATCACCAATATAATACACCACCATAATCAACAGCCTCACCATGTTATCCGTCCACTTCATCCTATGCCAAGGCGACATCTTTTTCTTCCCATCATCACCACTATTCTCCGCCATAGGCTCATCATCATCACTCAGCGTCAAGCTCTGATTTCTCCCTTTCCCCCCACCAATTGGATACCCCTGGGGCTTAACCACCTGAGGCTGCTGTGTGTGATTGAAATCTCCTGCATCTAAACCACCAAACCCCACCATGGAATGAAGCTGCTGGTGATGATGTGGGGCCATATGGTGGTGAGCAGGATGAGGATTTTGCTGAGATGTTGGTGGTGTATTGTGCTGAAGAGACATTTCTAAACCTAACATGTTTTGTTGCTGCTGATACATTCCAGCTGCATTTGGTTCCATAAAACCTAGAAACCAGCAAACCAAAATCCCCAAATTGAAAATCCCTATACAAAACTAATAATGCAAATTAAAGCGGAACCAGCAGAGCAGGAATTCAAGAAGTGCACTGTATACATAAAATGAAGAACAGAGGAGGAATTGGGGTGAAATTGAGAAGTGAAATAGATGAATACTTGAAGTGAATGAGGGAGAAGAAGGGTGGTATAAGAGGAGGGATAGTGGGGCAATACAGGGGAACGGGGAGATAGCAGCAGGTGGTTTTAAGCTGAGGAAAATGCCCATGGTTTAATGGTGGTTTTCTGGGGAGAACGAGGTATTTTTGGTGGTATTGTATTTTTAGCCCATTTGCAGTGAGAGAAAGAGAAGTCCACAGGATTGTAAAACAATCTGTTTAATGTTTATGCCGTGTTTGACATTGCTGAAAATAAGCACTTCTGTAGTTATAAATGAAAAAAGCAGAATTGTAGATATTGACACTCGGATAACGTTTAAAATTATCGGAATTTCTTAACTCAGGACTAGTAACCAGAATTTTGAAGAGACAAAAAGGAGGGTTTAACTCAATGCGAAAACTGTTTTTTTACTGTAGCATTGAGTTAGACGCTTAAACGAGTTTCTCAACCAACTTCTGATTTTGCTTTTCTTAAAAAAAACCAGGTAACCGCTTGCTTGTGAGAAGGAGCCGAAGAAGTGTTTTTTCTGCTTAAATCACTTCAGGCTGCTTTTTTTTTCTAATTAGCAAACACATACAACTTTTTATCAGAATCAATTCTATACCACTTTATACTAAGTCGTGTCATTCGTCTAATTAATGACTTCCGTTTTATTATAGATCCGAAAATAATAATGTATTCTCATTTTCTTATTTATACATTTTGTCTGCAGGAATTCAAAATGTATATTCCAATTAACAAACATTGCAAAATAATGCATCAAAATTACGATGAATTCTTATTTTGTTGACTAAAATAATTAGGCTAACTCTGGGACAGGAGGGTAGGATTATTAAGGAGTGTTTGACATTGAGTTAATCCCTTGAGTTAATGGCTTAACTCAATACTACATTGATATTAGTGTTTTGAATTCAGTTAAGCAAAATTCCTTAACCCAAATTTTGCATTCCTCTACTTTTTCATTCTTTCTCATCAATTTCAATCATATCAAACAACCTTAACACCAATCATATTATTACACATATCCTATCATCTTACACATATTATTTTCGAGTTTTTGGCCATTTAACCCCCTGTATTTTACATAAAAGGCCGATTGACCCCTTGTATTATTTTAATAGGCAATTTACCCCCCTGTATTTTCTG